>LLCD01000279.1:0-21859 GCA_001414355.1 Hymenoscyphus salicellus
AGTCGGTGGTAGTCTGGAGCCAAGGGGTTGGCTGAGAGTAACGAGTCCGCACCGGGTTGTTTGGCTACGAAGTAACCATTGCGAAGTTTATAAGCTCTCCTATGGAATATGTCGTTGTAGTCGTTGTGATGAGTTCCCAACATTCTATCTGGCATGGTGAGAACACCAACGCATCGATCGTTGGCTTTGCAGCGATTGACGATCTCGTTCGTGAGGGAAACGCCTGGGTCGTTTTTCATTGACATCGCACAGATGATCAAGGCACGCTCATGTTTGATGTACTTGATCGTCAATTGCTCGCAGAATCTTGGTCCATCCTTTTCATACTCGTCCCGCGCAGTCTTGTAGTTGCCAGGTAGATCGAAAAACGACAAATTCGGGAGTCTTGGACCAGATATTGATACTGAAATGACGTTTGGTGAAAAGATGGCCGGCTCTCTGTAGCCTTCCACGTTTCGAAGCAAAGCTTCTTGCGCCTGTGCAGCGGTTCCTGGAACGAAGTAGCTGTGGTCCTTTTCGGGGTTCAAAATAGCGATTTGAGCCCACTTCAATGTCTCTTCCAGCTCCCACTTATCTTCAATGACTTTGAAAGGCTTCATGATGCCACCGTCTTGTCGTTCTACCCAGTGGGGAAAAGGTTGAGATCTCACTCTGGGGTTGTAGTCATAAAGCAGTTGCAATGAGACTTCGCAACGCCAGGTTCTCGCTACCAAGGTTCGAATATTGGTGGGACATCGTGTGCAAGTACCAGTTCCCTGGGGGAGGTTGATATTCGTGATCGCGCTCATGAGTGAAGATTTTCCAGAGCTTTGGTCGCCAACCAAAACAAGCTCAGGAAGGCATGTAGCGTGCTTCTTCAAACCAATTTCTCGTAATTCTTCGATGGCGTCGATGAGTTTCTTGACATTATGACCAACCACCTCGAGACCGCTACGCGGACCAGCATTGTTCGGGTGTGTGGAATCCATGCTAGGCTCGTCTTGTCGTTGTCGCTTTCCTAAAGAAGTGTCAGTAAAGTGTGTAGATCGAGACCGAGGATAGCCTACTTGGGCCGTTCTGATTTCCAGACTTTGAGTTGTATCTCCCTTGGGCGTTGTCTTCTGGTATGTCAGACCAACGGACCTCGACCGATTCTCTCTTTGGGGTAGTACCAGTACTTGAGTCCTCGGGTGTTGGTATGCCATAATAGACGGCAGACTCACGCTTCAGGCGTTGAGACATACCGGATGGATAGCTGCCTTGCGGCGTGAACCTTCGGGGTGTTGGAGATGTGTATTCTAATGAAGAGATCGGTTAGCATCTCTCGATCTTGTGGGATGTAGAGGTGAGGATCAACCAAAGATGATTGACGGTGAGGATTGGTAGCTAGTTGAAGGTAGGTGTCGAAGGTGAGGATCCAAGGGAGGAAATGCAGCGACATACCTTGAGAATTCAACTCGCGCGGCAAAGCCAGCAAAAGACGAAGCAGATATGCCTATTGAAGAGAATCGCAATGCGATTGAAGGTGGTGGTGTGGTGTGAAGATATGAGAGGTTGTGGTTGGGAGAAGTGGGGAAAGATGGTAAGAGGAAAGTTTGAGAGATTTATCCCGGCGAGGCTGTAAGGCAGCGATCGATGACGAGACCAAGGGCGGGCGGAAGGTGAGAGAGGATTGAAGTGAGTTTCGGGCTGACTCGAAGAGGTACGGAAGCTTGGAGATAGAGGAGAGCGGAAGCGAGAAATTGTGAGAGTAGTGAGGAAGAACACCTAACAAACAATCGACATTTCTCTCAATTCATGGCTTTAATGCAGGCGGTTTGATTATATACTTGCCTCAAAACCATCGAAGATATAGACAAACCAATAATCACGTCGAGTTCGCCAGCCTTCTCTTGCGAGTTCTCTCATCGCGCAGACTTGGGAAGTGCGTGCATACATGGCGCACAGCAAACACCCGTCGACCCTCGAATCAGGAGTCGACCAAATCCTCTTTGAGAATCGGATCTGCAGGTCGTGAAAGAAGGGGTGAGGGGTTCGCTGATATTTCTTGTTGTGTTGTGAAAGCCCCTTCAGCTTCTAGCAATTTTACACAAGCGAGGATACGATTTGGCGGGGTAAAAACACCAAAACCATATCTTGGTATGTGCACTTTAGCAGAAATCCAGAGAAGAGTTCACGTCGCAATGAGGGGAGGAAAATGTGACCAAGCTGCAATGGATACAGTGGCGTGTTTCGGCTTGCATCTACGCGCATTAGCCAGGCAAACTTGCTTTCACGTCTTGCAGTCATTTTGTATGGAAATTGGGGATGGCTTCGTGAACGAACTCTCATCGACTCCCTTGGCTTCCACGAACCCCTAGTCTTTGTGGAAATCAATTGCCACACAGCCAGAATCTGTCGAATTCCGCGTCAAGCTCGCGTTTGCTATCGCATCTTCGAGATTTATTCGCCCACATCTTGAAGCAGCAGGAGAAGCCTAGGTCGAGTTCAAGCTCCCTCCCTCTGCACCTCTGGAAGATGCCATCTCGCACGCTGAATGACTTTCCCTCTGGAGAAGTCTCGACGTAATTCTATGTAGTTCCTGGTTGATTACTGCGCTCCGAAGAGTCTGGTAAAGAGAGGCTATTCAGAACTTGCCTGGCAGTGAATTTGAAGGAGTAAGTTCACAAAAGCCCGGAGATCCAATGGAAGAGCCACGACCCTGATTTCTGGAAGCCACAGGCATCACGGGACAATTTTCAGCCACCGCTGGTGGGCTGCAACCCCATCTTTTCAGTACGCTAAGACTTCCCCCCCAAAGCTGTAGTTGCTTGCCCTCGTGTCATTTTCCACTCCCCAAAAGCCAGATCCCAGCGCATTGCATTTGCTGTTCTCCCAAATAAATATTACCATGTCTCTCAAAATCCCCCATCGCGAGAAGGCAAATGGCTCCTACGCCGCCACCAAGGCCGTCATTCTGGTAAGTCGCCCCCTTTTCTGGTCCATTCTGCCAGGGGGAAGCTACTCAATAAGGGGAACCACTAACAAGGTGTCAACAACAGGTGGGAGGTCCATCAAGAGGAACTCGATTCAGACCATTGTCCTTGGATCTGCCAAAGGTATGCCCCGACAACACCACAACCTACTCGAACCCTCGCTGACAACCGCTGCAGCCCCTCTTTGAAGTCGCTGGCCATCCCATCGTCTGGCACTGTCTCACCGCCATCGCAAAGGTACCCCACATTCAAGAAGTCTGTATGATCGGTTATTACGACGAATCCGTATTCCGCGACTTCATCAAAGACTCTTCCAAGGAGTTCCCCCAAATTAAGATCGTATACTTGCGCGAATACCAGGCTCTAGGCACAGCTGGAGGATTATACCATTTCCGTGATGCCATTCTCAAGGGCAAGCCAGAACGTTTCTTCGTTCTCAATGCAGATGTCTGCTGTTCATTCCCATTGAATGATATGCTGAGTCTCTTTGAGAGCAGAGATGCGGAGGCTGTTATTCTTGGTACGCGCGTGGGGGAAGATGCTGCTAGCAACTTTGGATGTATCGTTTCCGACGCCCATACCCGCCGAGTCCTCCATTACGTCGAGAAGCCCGAGTCCCATATCTCCAACCTCATCAACTGCGGAGTCTACCTCTTCTCCACCGAATGCATCTTCCCCTCCATCCGAAGTGCCATCAAGAAGCGTACCGAACGCCCACGCCTCGTCTCATACCCCTCCTCCGAAAACCTCGAATCCTCCTTTTTCCAAGACGACGATGACGAGGAGAAGAAGAACCAGGTTCTAAGATTGGAGCAGGATATCCTCAGTGATTTGGCAGATAGCAAGCAGTTTTTCGTCCACGAGACCAAGGATTTCTGGAGACAGATCAAGACCGCAGGTTCAGCAATTCCGGCGAATGCGCTGTACCTACAAAAGGCATGGCAGACAGGATCAGATGAGCTTGCTAAGCCATCTGCCAACATCCTCCCACCTGTGTTTATCCACCCTACAGCCCAGGTAGACCCAACTGCCAAACTTGGTCCAAATGTATCAATTGGTCCAAGAGCGGTTGTAGGCGCAGGTGTCAGAATCAAAGAGGCAATTGTTCTCGAAGATGCTGAGATCAAACATGATGCTTGCATTTTATACTCCATCATTGGCTGGAACAGTAGAGTAGGTGCCTGGGCTCGTGTTGAGGGGACTCCAACACCTGTCAACAGTCACACAACTAGCATTATCAAGAACGGAGTTAAGGTTCAAAGCATCACTATTCTGGGTAAGGAGTGTGGTGTTGGTGATGAAGTCCGAGTACAGAATTGTGTTTGCCTGCCATTCAAGGAATTGAAGAGGGTATGTCTTGAAATCTGCCATGATGATGTTCCGCCACTAATTGAAATAGGATGTCTCCAACGAGGTGATCATGTAACTGATTTCAGCGTCATTGTTATTAAAGGTGGAGATATGGAGTATACCCATCCCCGCGATGCGTTCCACATTCTGAGGCAAGTTCCTTGTGTATGCACAAAAAGGTAAAAAAGGCTTCGGAGATAGACCCAATACGACTATTTGTCAAGAACCGTACGACTCATTGAGATTTCCAAGGTTCGTTTTTGTTCATGTGGATCTGCATCACCATTTTCCTACCCGGTGATATCTCGGAAGCTTGATCGGCGTTTAGATAGCCTATTTTTCCCCTCTGTGGGGTTTCATTGGTATCGCCGCTTGTTTACAAAGAATTGCAGTTGCGAGTCGTCTCAACTTGGCTGCATTGAAGCTAAACTTTTGAAAATTTTCAGCTATTATGGGGTTTCCTTGTGCGACGTCATGAAGCACCATACATTGCCCCAGAATTTGTTTTCCATGCGGGTTGCTTTCTAAGTAAGGGTGTTTCCACTTTTACTGGTACGTAGACATTGAAAGTAGGCTATGTGGGAGCCGAAATATGAATAAGTATTGACCTCTATCCTTTATTTCTCCTTTCTGAGTTTGTTCATATAAGTTGTCTATTCTCATTTCCTTCCAATACTCAATATCAAATACTCAACACGTCATCTCAATCCTCAACTCCCTTCACAATGCCAACTTATATCAATAAAGCCGCTGAAGGCGTAAGTAACCCCCTATTTTCGAACACCTTTCAAACGCTCAATTCTAACAAACACCTAGGTCGCCTTTTACACCCCCGCCCAAGACCCTATTTCAGGCACGGCACAAAATCCCCAACCAAACAACGCACCGATCCCTAAACTTTTCACTCCTCTCACCATCCGCGATGTCACTTTCCAGAACCGCATGTTCCTCTCCCCTCTCTGTCAATACTCCGCCAAGAACGGGCATCTAGGACCATGGCACATGGCTCATCTAGGTGGTATCATCTCTCGCGGTCCTGGGTTGGCGATCATGGAAGCTACCTCTGTGACTCCAGAGGGCAGAATTACGCCTGAGGATGTGGGGATTTGGGAGGATTCTCATGTTGATGGGCCTTATGGACTCAAAAGTATAGTAGACTTCGCACATTCTCAAGGACAGAAGATCGGTCTCCAAATCGCTCACGCAGGACGAAAAGCATCAAATGTCGCACCATGGCTGCACGCCGGAATTGTTGCACAGAAGGATGAGAATGGATGGCCGGATAAAGTTTATGGCGCTAGTGCGGTGGCTTACAATGAGTCACTCGCCCAGCCTATCGCTATGACTTTGGAGGATATTGAATCTTTCAAGAAGTCCTGGGTGGAGGGTGTGAAGAGGGCTATTCGAGCGGGTTTTGATGTTTTGGAGATTCATAATGCGCATGGTTACTTACTTCACAGTTTCTTGAGTCCGGTGTCCAACAAGAGAACGGATAGATATGGAGGCTCTTTTGAGAATCGCACGAGATTGACTTTGGAGATCGTTGAGCTGACCAGGAAGGAGATGCCTAAGGGTATGCCTCTTTTCTTGCGAATCTCTGCTTCAGAATGGCTCGAGGAATCCGACGAACCATCGTGGACAAACGCCGATACCATCCGTCTCGCTCCTCTCCTCGCCTCTGCTGGCGTCGATCTCCTAGACGTCTCCTCGGGAGGAAACTCGCCTAATCAAAAGATCAAGGGTGGACCAGGTTACCAAGCGCCTTTCTCGAAGGAGATTAAGAAAGCGGTGGGCGATAAGTTGTTGGTGAGCACTGTTGGCTCCATTATCACCGGCACGCAGGCTGAAAGCTTGCTTACTGGGAAGGGAGAGGGGAATAGAGGGGAGCAGGAGTTGGATGTTGCGATGGTTGGACGTATGTTTCAGAAGGAGCCTGGGTTGGTGTGGAAGTGGGCTGAGGAGTTGGGGTGTAATATTTATGTTGCTAATCAGATTAAGTGGGGGTTTGGGGGACGGCCGGGGAGTGGTTTGAGTAGATTTAAGTGAGAGGAGAGAAGTAGAGTACCTGGAGAGAATAGAGCATAGAGAGTCTAATTTTTTGAGAAACAACCCTCTGTGCCTCTTTTCTTCTATTTCCTCAACTTAATTCCCTGCTCGAACTTTTGGAATGGACATGGTGACGAACTCCAAGCTTTTTCTCCTGAAGGGCTTCGCTTCAGTCAAGGAATCCAGTTGACGACTAAACCTACAAGGCCTTCACCTCAGTCCTCAACAAAGCCTCCTCCCAAAAGCCAACCCCTCCATTCTCGACCGATCCTATCAATACTACCTTCAATATTCTCAACAAGACTTACCTGGTAAATGAGTGATCTTGAAACGGCGGAAAGGGAGGAATTTCTTGCTGTCGAATGTTTTGTTGTTGTCAAATTCTTTGGGAGGTTTTCATAGCTTTATTTCCTTGGGGTAGGAATTTGCGGATTTTAAGCACTAGGAGTGCTAGTGTCTGAGACTAGAAGTAATCACAACTTTCCATTAAAATGTTCCCCAGCCACGTCTCTTACCTGAAATCGGCTAGGACCATAAAATTCCAGATCATGTTGTTGAAAGGAATTCGAGGCTCTAAGATATGCTTATAGACCTTTTAACCCAACCAATTGTAACGTGTGTTCATGGAATATCGGTATCTGGAGTCGAGGAGATATTTGAGAAAGTGGGAGTTGGGGGACTTCCTTTTCGCATGCGGTTTATTCACCAGTTCTGTCTTGTAATTATGGGTATGGTGAAGACGAAGGATTGGTTGCCCGGAAACTATTGAAGCAACCTTATTTTTTCTGAGCTTTTGAGGCAAGTGAAATAAGTATCTATTGTTTTGATAAGTGTTGATGTCTGAATTTTCTTCGGTTGACTTGGTTACTTTGATTTTTGGGAATAATGAAAACTCACGGTCGAGACTGCTAGACCTGTAATCCAGTACTCTAAAATGGTGATTACCAAATATTATGCCCCACCCTTTTATTTTGGGCTTGGGGGCAGAGGTTGTTCTTCCGAACCTAATAAACAGGGAAGAGACTGATGTTGCTACTTTTTTTGCATTTTCCTTGGCCTTGGATTTCGGAAATTCCGTTCCAAATTCTTTTTGGGTGAATCATGAATTATCTTTTCAAAATTGGTGAGCGTATAAGTGAAGCATGCAATCATAGTAAGTCACCACTTACTTAAATTCCTCGTGCTCCTTACTACTGACTAGAACAAGGACTAGAACGGTGAAAGGAGGAAAAGCTGATTGGTGGCGAAGAGTTCTAGGAGAGCTTTCAATTTAATTACCTTCTCCTCGCGGTTCTCTTCACAATCTTGAACCCCTTCGAGGAGCTTATGTTGACCCTAGCTCTTCTTTCTTAAATAAGGGTGAGTGAATATTGATATACGTCTGCTATCGAACGGTCCACTCACTGTCGATTTCGTCCTAGAATTATTTCCATCTATTGCATCTCTTAATTAGCAGTTAGCTTGTGACAAGATGAATTGGCTGATCTTACCTAGTGTTTTTTTCATCAACATATGCTAAATTTTTGGATACATTCTCAAAAGCATAACGCCCAGTGGCTAAAAAAGCACTAATTTGGTGGGGTGATGGAGTGGCATTTGATAGCCATCTAATATTCAGCTTTTCAGTCTTATCGTCGTAGTGTTCTTATTTCTTTCCTCGCCTTTTCACCACCTTCGGTAATGCCAGCTCGTTTTTTGTTATTTTCGATATTTTTAGGAGGTATTTCACGGGTAGTGACGTTCTATCATATCGCTTATTCGTAACACTTGATTTTGATGAGTGGGATCTGCAGCGGAGGGTCCTATTACCTTGTGAGAGTAAGTAATTTCCCCCCTTCTGCTGATTTTCAGTGGGAAGATAACAAGTATTTCTTTTACGGGGCATATATATCCAAATACGGTAGCTTGATGCGAGTCAGTTTTCTGTTATATTCTCAAACCCCTGGAAAAGCTAAGACTTCGTCTCCAGTATTAGTGCACAGGTTTCATCGTGTCGAATTTCCGGTTTCCCGTGCTTGTATTTCTTGGAGCTCTTTCTCTATACACTATCCTTCATGACTAGAGAAGAAAGCCGATGTTTAAGTGAAGATTGTTGAAAGCTCTCTCCTCACACAAGAAGTGACGAAAAAATCAAAACATATTACTAATGTCGAATCTTCACCCGCTGGCGATTTACTCTTGATACATCGTTCTGTTCTAACCTGGCATAATAACCTATTATCCTGCATTATATATACAAGACAATAATCAAATATTATAGGACTCGAGTTGACTTTGCCCATTGTTCGCAGATGACGAGGATCAAGACAAATCATCCACCCACCGTTACGATGCGGTCTGTCTTACCTCCCAACAAATGCAGCAGCACACTCTCCTTATGTATCACTCCCCATTTACCATAATCTGGTAAACCAGATATCTTTAATCAGACGAGTGTAGCCTTCAAACTTTTAAAGTGTAGTGAGGCTGAGTTTGCATGGAGATGTCTGGTTACGTGGGAAAGAAGATTTTGAATTGATTCCATTTCCAATAGCTTGCACGGCCGATAAGTACCCATGCCTGGAAACTGACACCTGTCGGAGACCTGGCAAGTCATCAAAAAATAAAGAATTAGCTCCTACAACTTGGTTCCAGTCTATAATCCTTGGGCGACCATAATGATGGGTATGCTTATAGGCCAACCTAAACACAAGCTCAAGAATTTCACAATAGTGGCAGATTTGACCAAAATCACGAGACTAGCAGCAAATTTCGATGATATATTTAAAGCAGAGCTCATCAGGAAGACTCACAGTCTGCTCCCTCGGAGTTCAGGGGTTTAAACAGCAGGCTTCTTGCAAGATGGGTTTCTTTAACCAACGAGTACACAATTCTATACCCGTTATGAGGAGTACTTTGTGGGAACATACAAGAAATTTCAAGGGAGAAAGTGAGTTTTGTCAAGCTTTATTACCGAAACTTTAAACTACGGTAGTAACCAACTATTAGGGCATTGCAGCGAGAAGATTCATTTCTTGCCGTCGAAAATCCTTTTGTTGTCGAGTTCTTTCAGACGATTGTTAACCTTGTTTCTGATCTCGTGGAGTGTTGTGGATTTTGAATCACTGGAGTTTCTTCTTACACAAAAAAAGAATATTTCGACACGGGCCTCAACCGATATTATTTCCGTGCAACCTTATCCCCTCAACCTAGTATCTCAGCTATTACCTTAGTTACTATAAAATCTCCAAGCTAAAGGTGTTTTTATAGAAAGAGGGGATTTTAAGAAAAGTGGCAAAGTAAAGGAAACCGTGGAGAGAAAAGGAGAAGATTCCAAAATAGTACCACTAGTTCAGCTATGCAGGAAAGGCGGGCATTGTTACGTGTACATTCATTTTGCGTTTTCGGGGA
The DNA here is from genome assembly GCA_001414355.1 of Hymenoscyphus salicellus. Lineage (NCBI taxonomy): Eukaryota > Fungi > Ascomycota > Leotiomycetes > Helotiales > Helotiaceae > Hymenoscyphus > Hymenoscyphus salicellus. The sequence goes on from LLCD01000279.1 coordinate 9,741, forward strand.
ATGGATTTCATTGTCCTGGAATACTTGAGATAACAGGAAGGTGTTGCCCAGAGAGTAAAGCTCAGAATTATTGAATAATCAAAAGCGAAGAGTTTAGTTCAAAGAATACGTGAAGTTATTCTATAATAAAAACAAGTATTTACACTTCCACCTCTATCCCCCTTCCACAAAGTAAAGAAATATACAAGAAGGCTTCAGCTCCACGGCGTTCCAAGATGTACCGACACCCTCAGAAAGTATATTCGTTCATAAACGAATAGTCATAAACCCTTCGATTTTCCGGTATTTGCGCGCAATACCAGTGGCGTTGTTTTTATTGTTGCATCTAATAAGATTTAACAGGCTGGGAGAGTGCTGAGCTTTCCTTGGGCACCGAGGCAGCTTCCAGTGGAGGAAACCTTTGGGGACTCTCCGGAAGTCGTCTTCTTGTCGATACCGGTGAACTCCTGGCAGATGTGCTTGACAGATTGTCCGCATGAGCCGGAAATGGTGGCAGTATCTCCACTACAGGACCTCGGAGTCAGTATGCTTCTTTAACGATGTTTAGGGGGTGGGATGAGTAAGAGTGGCTGGGACCATTGTGGAAACTTTGACGAGGAATGCCTCTGTTCTAGGAAACTTGGTACTTACTAGTTGGAGTTGATACCGGCAACATCGGCAGTGATTCCATTGGCCTTCAAGTTGGAGATGACGACCTTTCGTGGTCCTCCATTGTTGGAGCAGTTACCGCATGAGCGGTAAAGCTTTCCGACGCTGACGACAGTATAATCCTTAATAGTAACTGTTCCCTTTCCGTTATGTTGGACGACCTTGTCCTTTGCGCTGGCTGCACCACCACCTTGGATCAGGACGTTTCCAGTTCCAAGGAGAGAGATAGCATCCTCGCAGACATCTCTGAACCAAACCTGAGATTTGTAAGTTTATTGTATATAAGATATATTTAAGAGTGACTTACGTTCTTCAATGTGCAAGCACCCTTGCAGTGAACACCCTCCAATTGGTTGGCACCTGAGGAGATGGGGTCAGTATTTGCCTATCAAAAGATGTCTCGCGATAAAATCCTACCAATGATGACGTTGGAGAGAGTAGCACCATCCTCGAGGATGAAGACGGCGTTGGAAGATCCGGTGTCGGCGTCGGTGTCACAGGCTTGTCCACGGTCGTACTCCTTGTTTCCCATGTCCTTTACTCCGCTGATGGTCATGACCTCTCTGAGAGAGTTGATTGAGCCCACGCGGGTTGGGATTGAGAGACTTTGCGAGTGGACAAGGGTTGCCATGATGGCGGAGAGGACGGCGGCTGAGAATTGCATTTTGAGGTTGTTGTTATAAAGTTGATTGACTTAGTTGCAAGTAGAATGGATTATTGTAAAAATGAATTGATAAAAGAGTGCGAATGTAGTTGAATGACTGTGTTTGAACGAATGTGTATGAACGAATGTAATGCTGAAGAAGCTGGTGAGGAAAAAAGATTATTGGTGTGGGCGACGGGATCGTCTTTATAGCTGACAGGAATCGTGAGATTGCCTCATTGGTGATCATACACCTGGCCGTGATAACGACAATGCTTGGAACATCAGTTGAGAGTAGCTTCCGGAGAATCTTCCAAGTTGAGTTATCGTATTTTCAATCGATAATCCGGTATTCTTTTACGAAATACGACTCAGTTGGGAGAAGAAGAATCATGGACAACCTTACTTGGCAGGGTAATCCTCACCAACGGATCCAAATCAGGCAAATATACTGGTCTCACTGCTTTGCTGGGTGAAATTTAGAAGGTGGAGAAGAGAGCAAAATGTACAGAAGAGAGATTTCCCCGTCGGAATAACACCAAAAGTCCCACAAACTTGCCACCAAACAACCAATAACATGTTCTTTCAAACACACCAAAACAAGCTTAAAATGGACCAGAGCCTCAGTGTTATCCCAGTGTTATCCCAGTGTCATCTATACTTGTACTTGGCGAGCCCATAAGTACTTTATATAAATATCTTGGCGAATTGATTGGTTGGATTGAGACGGAAATATGTAATAAGATGGAAAGTCAACCCCGGGCATTTCCGTCTTGGTATTCTCTTGGTATTCTCTTGGAGGTTGAAATCCCAAAGCTGCTTTCCGGGTTTCGATGTGCGGGGATAATTTTAATGAGCGACCTACCCAATGCCAGAAAGCGACCAAATAGCGAAGGTCAACTTGTTCATGTGAAGTTGTACAGTCTTTATTTAACCAAAAGAGGGATTCCTCGAGACAACTTGATAGGTGTGTGAGCTCACAGATATCAGGTCAGGCAGAGGCAGCGAGTGGGGTTAACGAGCCCTAAATCCAAAAGAACCTCGTCCCCCTTTCCTTTTTCGAGTTCCTTTTCCCATGACGGCCCTGATCGTATTTTGAAGGGCTCCTCACCATGGTGCACCTGAGACAACGAAGCACAAACCACCAACTGGTCTTTTGATACGACAATCGGCCTGCCCAGTGGTCCGGACCCGGCTCGGCTGTCGGAAGAAGATCAGACGAGACACCACCGCCAATGGAAAGGGATAAAGCAACGCCAAGTCCACCCGCTGCCAAAACTCTGCCAAACTCAAAAGTAAGGTTCAGAGGTTCCCAGGTTGGGGCCGAAACTCAATGAACGACTATTCAGCAGCTCATGTTCTTCGAAAGAGTTCGCAGATCCGTTTACAGATCAACATCTAAGAAAGCATAATGATACTGCGGAGAAATTCTAGACTCTGCTTCGTGGAAAATCCTCACCTCCACCACCACACCACATTTTTCTCGCAAAGATAACTCGATTTATCAATTATGCGAGTGTAATCCCCCCCTTTTATGTCGGTACTTCATCAAAGGTCGTACTCCGTATTGGATGGGGTTGCATACTCTCGGAAATCTACGCGCGATCTCTCGCTACCAAGATCCAACGTCGATTGCTGCTTTTATTTCTAGCCGCGACGAGAATCTTGTCGAGACACCCACTTGATGCGAGATTTAATAAACAAAGCCATATCCTTTCTGTAAAAGTCCAAGTCATGACACCCACCCGATACGAGATTTAATAAACAAAGTCATATCCTTTCTGTAAAAGTCTAAGTTATGACACTTATAAACAGGATGAGCCTAGAACGTACCGTGCGATGGGCGGTGGATACTTGAATCTACCAGTTTCCCGGTATTACCTCGCCATAAATATTACCTCTATCGCATTCCTTTTCCTTTTCGAAAATATTGCGTAAATATCTCTGGTTGGCGGCGAGCTGGTGTTCAAAGTCAAATTTCCCACCTTTAAAGCTTCACTTGGCGATGTTTGAAATACAGTCTACTCTCCGAATCGCGACGGCCTCATGATTTGATTCTCGGTTTCTTCGGCTCCCTACTCGTACTCAAGTAAATCCCAAAAAAATGGTAACTGGTAACACAGAAATTTTCTCGCGGTGGCGATAGAGAGGGTAGTTTGTTGAAGATTATGAAAAGGATTTCTCTATGTATTGTCTCTTGGCAATTGTTCCAAAAAATCCATGATTTCGGGTCTTACTAACCAATTGACACTAACCCTTCCTCTCCTTACTCGAGACATAATCACCATATGGGAATCCTTTTCCTACTCCTCAGAACATCACGATTCACGAGCAGCAAATCTTGTCAGGATATGCCTCCCAACATCTTTTCCCACTCTTCCATCCAAGATCAAAGTTTTTGAATTGGGCCAACCACAAAGTAACATTCAAAATAATTGCCGCAATTGGTTCACCAATACGACCAAAAACTTTGAGATAATTTGTCCGGCTTTGGCAGGTTCACCTGCAGCTCTTCCCTAAAAAGAGCAAGCTTTCCATGAAAGAGATTAGTGTTCCCTAGATCTCTCTAGATGAGTTTCTTGGGAGGTTCCCAACCACCTATAAATCTCTTGGCCCTCGGTGCTAATGGGAACAAAACTGAACTCAAATAAAACATATTTTCTTTTACCGTCAACCTATAGACGAGGCTTGTGCGACGAGTTTTGCCCATGATGGTTTTGGACTCTGTTGTTGTTCCAGTTTCGCTACCTTCTCGTCCACCTCCGAAATCTTCGAAGTCTCTCTGCTCATCATTCCTTTCCCGTTTATATCTTTAGGAGAATTCGGCGAATCTCCAAAGACTCTCGTAAATTTTGGCCGCGATGGTTTTGTGGTCGGGCTCTCAGGTGTATCTGGAGCAATCGAAGCAACAGAGGAAGCAGCTGAACTGACTGATTCCTTCGTCGCAGAAAAGACAGAGTACGTGGAGCTGGTGAGTGTACTGTTTCCACTTTCTGGATTTGGAATTGGGGGTGGACGAGCTGGGGTTACTGGTCGAATTGTTGAGCTGGAGTTGGCAGAGGAGATATTTTCAACACTTGACCCGCTCTTCCTATTTCCAAAAGAAGGGCGAAGTGGTGTACAGGGCTTGCTTGTCGAATTTGGACCAGAAGTATTATTCCCACTCGAGTTATTGCCCCGATTTGGCCGAAGTGGTGTTGATGGTCTAACAGGAAGTGGTAATCCGCTTGGTCGTCGTTGGATAGTAATGATTTCCCCTTCATCTTTTGGGTTCTGACGAGGAACATGTCCGTTTTTGTAAAAACTTCCTCCATTATGACTTTCGTTTCTCTTCAGAGCCCGATTACTTCTTCCTCTTCCTCTAACTTGGGAAATTGGTCGACGAAAGGGCTTTTGCGCCATTGAATTTAGTTGGTCCTCAAGTTTCTTACGATCCTCCTTTTCCTGGTTGAACTTTTGTTGGAGCGACTCGTAGCGATCATTAGTGTGTTTCCTCTCCAAGGCGAGCACGGATTCTGCGGTATTACGCGCTTTTTCGAGACTGCTGATCCGCTCTTTGTGTTTTTCGATTTCCTCATGGAGGCTCGAGATTTGAATTTCGGAATGCATATTGTTTGTGCATGCTAAATGAAGTCTCTTATCTGCATAAAAATGTTAGTATCAGTATCGAATGAATGGTACAATCCAACTTACGCAGTGCTTCAGTGAGACGGGCATTATCCTTGTGACAACACTGAAGATGGAAAGTTTGATTTAAACCTCCCAGCTCAGACAGACTAATGTTTACCTGCACCATTGTAGGTCTTTCCTTTGGATCATGTCGAAGCATACGCTCGACAAGTTCAAGAATATGCTTGACATCAATATTAATTTCATCCCTGTTCACCAACCAAGCCGCAGTGGCTTTTCGTTGCAAATCCTGTATATGTTTTCGCAGCATCAAATTCTCCTTCGCGCTATCAAGTTCGCTCCTTAGCGCAAGCTCGAATTTCTCTCTTGCTTCGCCATAAATCGCAGTGATTGCTGCTAGAAAAATGCATCCAAGAGACCACACATCAGCAGATGACATATGATGATCGTTCCCTAGATGTACTTCAGGGGCTTTCCAAAGTTTTGTGCCAGTTCCCGCAGCGGTCTGTGTATTATCTGAATCTCTGACATCCCTTGCGATTCCAAAGTCTGCAAGATATACTCGTCCTGGACTAAGTAAAATGTTCTTTGGCTTCAGATCCCTATGTCTAATTTGTTGCTCGTGTACGTAGGCGACCGCTTCGGCGATACATCCCAGAGTTCGAAGTAGGAATTCAATTGCAGTGCTCGGTCTCCTTGCCGGTCCACCAATCGAGGAGTTTCTCGGTATTTTCTTCTCTCCTTCAAGATGACCAAACTCTTTCAAACCAAGCAATTGCAACCTCGTCTCCACCTCCCTCTTATCCCCACAAGTTCCCGATATCATAGTACCAACATCGCGTATAAACACGTCCATATCGCACGTAGCAGCAGGATGTAAGAGCAAGAAGAAATCCCTTTCCAGTTCAATATTTCGTACACGACGTCGACCCGCTGTATATGTTCCAACTAACTTGACAATATGCTTATGCGATAATCGCTCCATTACGTTCGCTTCTTCTCGGATTTTGTCGATAGGGACTCGGTTACTTAATTTAATACTAATGAACCATTAGAAACGTCTGAACATAGGTGTCAAAGGCAGACGGATTGATTGGCTTACTGTTTTCGAGCCATGGTCACAGCTTTAAAACTGATACGCTCCACCAATCCATAAGTACCACTCCCCAATTCCTCTTGTGCTTCAATCGCTTTATCATTCCAATTCGAAGGATTTTTGCCGCTTCCCGACCAGTGGCCCTTGGAGCGTTCCCATTTTTCAATTTGCTTCTCCTCATCTATTCCTGACACAACATGCCAACCCTCTTCCCCCGGATCGAAGTTCGACATTTGGTATTCGTATGCAGAGGTTCGTATAGATGCGGAAAGGGCAGATATTGGTCAAAGCATGAGGGGGTATCGCGATATGTCCAAGCTTAAGTCAGACGGGAATGGCAATTGCAAGTTTTCCTCAGGAAATGAATGGAATCTTGGTGAGATGCGGCTGACATTCGTGATGGCTGAGTTGTGGCTTTGAACCCCGCGTTTTGCATAGGAGAGATGTAACCTCGCCCAGGATGCAGATAAGAAAGGCGATCATTGGCTGTCAAGACTCTCCGTTCACCGACTCTTCCTGAAGGTGGTTCCTGCACTGCTTTCCAATGCTATAGCACAGAGCCAGTTCTTACCTTGGGGGCAAAATATTGTGAGTAAGCCATAGCTTACTTTCGAGTAACTCACAGCTTACCTGCAAGTAATTCCAGGCTTACTCACTTCGCTTTTTTGCGATTTTTCTACCAAGAGTCATTCGTGGGAAAGGTAGAAGTATAGTGACAACGTATATAAAAAAAAACTTGCTATTATTCAGCGTACACTTGAATATTGAAATTATATTAAGCACTAGAACACTCGAAAAATGATTATCTGAAAAGGTCAAGGCCAAAGGGTCTGTTCTTCTCGATTCTTTAGAATTGCTTGAATAATTTAATAATTCTAGGTATTTTGGTACAAGATCATTCCACAAACAATGTCAAAATGAAGTAAACCACGCAAGAACCTTTATAAATAGTGACTTACCTGTTCCCCGAAAACAGCTTCTATTCAACGTAATAGGTGCTAGACCAGAATCAGAACTGAAAAGATTCATCAGGGACTACAGGGATTCGTAAATATAGACTTTGGGCACTTGCGGTGACTTGCTCTTTTTCAATTGTCCTAACTCTTCTAGAATAACAAAATTATATAAACTTAGTTACTCGAGTCTTTCAAGAGAAAACATGATTGTTTTCCGAATCTTGATTAAACAATCGAGACTTTTACCAACTCCTGCGACCACCCCCAGCGGTCTGAAAATTCAGTTGGGCAGCAAGAAAGCAAGTCAATTATTCCGCCGGAATTCGATTTGACCCTCGGCCATTGCGGAGGACCTCGGTCCGAAATCTCGTGACCCTTGGAGTGACCGGCTATTAAGAAGCAGTTGCTTCCTTCTTGCAAAGATTTGGAAGATTCAACACATCAAATTCTACATGGATACAGGCGACTATTATGGGTAGCTGTTTCATACCATGTGTTCTGTGTGTGATCACGTGATACAAATTATATTCCGTAATGGATCCCGCTAGGAGCCTGTGATAATGCTCTAAATTACGCCTGGAATACATCATTACATAGAAAAGAACAACACAGAAGTAATACGCCAGATAAAACTTGGAAAGAAGCAAAACTAAGCATATAATATCAACGGACGAGACTTGAAAAGATTCATAAGAAGCTTAAACGCAACTCAAATAAACAGGCAAACTTGCAACAAAAGTCCCAAGATTGACCCTGTTATTGAGTCTTTGCTGGATGTAGGGAGAATGACAATGATAATCTGCTGGCAATTTTGACCACTGGCAAAGTCACCGTGCCATTGCCATCAAGCCTGTCCTGTGGCAAACAAAGTCCGCTCCAGTATGTAAAATAGTATGAATTGGCAGAATATAGGAAGAGGGATGGCGTAGAGTAGATAGACATTGAAAGCTGAGCGTGCAATTGGCTCCTATATGGATTCCGGAAGGGTGAATTTTGCATGAATGTGTTGCTGGCAATGAGGGATGCGGTGTGACAACAAGAGGGATGAGGCTCTATTGAGGACAGTTTGTAAGGGACACCCTTTCATCAACGCATTGCATACCTTATTTTGCCTCTCCTGACTCGTACTTGAGCACCATTAATTGTAGTTGTGCGGCTAGGCTGCATTGCAATTGAAGCAACGTCGTCTGAATTGGCGTAGAGTACAAGTAATTATTTTAGAACACACCCCTGCAAGAGAAGAGGTTGCAGGGAATGTGGCATGAAGCACTCAACTGAACACCTCTCTCCAACGCAACTGTGTCCTGTTCCTTCCAGGATTAATAACCCTATCAAACTAGGTCATTTCCCCCCACAGACATTTCGCCCCCTCATTCACCCCTAGTTCGGACGATAAAAAGAACACCGTACCCTTAGCGCTAGCCTTTGCCGAGAGGACAGATTTCGCTACTGGCCCGCCAGAGCTGTGATAAAGACTGGGGAACCTCAAAATCTGAGAACTCCTTTTTCTCAAGACACTTTCCAACACAACCATTCCTTTTACAATTCCTCACTCTTTGAACATTACCTAGGTACACCGTTCATCATGGCGAGAGGAAACCAAACCTCGTTTTTCCTGGGGTTGTCCTTTGTGGCATACTTCATCCTCCTCCTCTCTCCCCTCGGCTTCTTCTCCACAGTCAGTGCCTCTGAGGCTCAAGACCCAATACAGGAGAGTTATGGCACAGGTAAGCATTCGCAGATCTGGCGCAGCTACAGCTTCTAACGTATCTGCGAAATAGTTATCGGTATTGATTTAGGAACCACGTACTCGTGTGTGGGTGTGATGCAGAATGGAAAGGTCGAAATCCTCGTAAACGACCAAGGACACAGAATTACACCATCATATGTCGCATTTACCGACGAGGAAAGATTAGTAGGAGACGCAGCCAAGAACCAGGCTGCTGGAAACCCAAAGAACACCATCTTTGATATCAAGTAAGTTGGCATACCTCGGATTTTGGCTTGGCGGCGATGCTAACAGGTGTCCTCTTCAGGCGTATGATCGGTCGCAAATTTTCGGATAAGGACGTTCAGGGTGACATGAAGCATTTCCCATTCGATGTTGTTGAGAAGGATGGAAAGCCAAATGTCAGAGTCACCGTCAATGGATCCCCAAAGACCTTCACCCCCGAGGAGGTTTCCGCCATGATTCTCGGAAAGATGAAGGAAGTCGCAGAGTCATATCTCTCCAAAAAAGTCACCCACGCAGTTGTTACTGTTCCAGCCTATTTCAACGACAACCAGAGACAAGCCACCAAGGATGCTGGTATCATTGCCGGTTTGAACGTCCTCCGTGTCGTCAACGAACCCACCGCCGCAGCTATCGCCTACGGTCTTGACAAGGTTGGCAAGGAGAGACAAATCATTGTCTACGATCTCGGTGGAGGAACCTTCGATGTTTCCCTCCTCTCTATTGAAGATGGTGTTTTCGAGGTTCTTTCTACCGCTGGTGACACCCATTTGGGTGGTGAGGATTTCGACCAACGTATCATCAACCACTTCGCCAAGAAGTACAACAAGGAGAACTCCGTTGATATCACCAAGGATCTCAAAACCATGGGTAAACTGAAGCGTGAGGCTGAAAAGGCCAAGCGTACTCTCTCTTCCCAAAAGACCACCCGCATTGAAATTGAGGCTTTCCACAACGGCAACGATTTCTCTGAGACTCTTACCCGAGCCAAGTTTGAGGAGTTGAACATTGACTTGTTCAAGAAGACCTTGAAGCCTGTCGAGCAGGTTCTTAAGGATGCCAAGGTCAAGAAGGGAGAAGTTGACGACATCGTCTTGGTTGGTGGTTCTACCCGTATCCCTAAGGTCGTTGAGATGATCGAGGAGTACTTCAGTGGAAAGAAGGCTTCCAAGGGTATTAACCCTGATGAGGCTGTCGCTTTCGGTGCCGCTGTTCAAGGTGGTGTCCTTTCCGGTGAGGAAGGTACTGGTGGTATTGTTCTTATGGATGTCAACCCATTGACTCTTGGTATCGAGACCACCGGAGGGGTCATGACCAAGTTAATCCCAAGAAACACTGTCATCCCAACCCGCAAAGCCCAAATTTTCTCCACCGCCGCCGATAACCAGCCAGTAGTCTTGATCCAGGTCTTCGAGGGAGAGAGAACCATGACAAAAGACAACAACCAACTTGGAAAGTTCGAGCTTACCGGTATCCCACCTGCGCCACGAGGAGTTCCTCAAATCGAGGTCTCTTTCGAGCTTGACGCCAACGGAATCTTGAAGGTTTCCGCCGGAGACAAGGGTACAGGAAAGACCGAGTCTATCACCATCACCAACGATAAGGGACGTCTCACTCAAGAGGAGATTGACCGTATGGTTGAGGAAGCTGAGAAGTATGCCGATGAGGACAAGGCCACCAAGGAGCGTATTGAGGCCCGAAACGGACTCGAGAACTACGCCTTCTCTCTCAAGAACCAAGTCAACGATGAGGAGGGTCTCGGAGGAAAGATTGATGAGGATGACAAGGAGACTGTAAGTTTATCCCATCACAACATCTACAGCAGAACAATTACTAATAATTACTACAGATCATCGACGCTGTCAAGGAGGCTACTGAGTGGCTCGACGAGAACGGTGCCACCGCCAACGCGGAGGACTTTGAGGAACAGAAGGAGAAATTATCGAACGTTGCATACCCAATCACCAGCAAGCTTTACCAAGGTGCTGGTGGACCAGGTGCTGATGAGGACGCTGATGTCCACGACGAGTTGTAGAGGCGCCCCCCCATATAGACTTCGTGTAATTTTGTTCTCGCGCGCGCAAATCGAAACATTTTCCGTTTTGGGACAGGAATACCTTTTTATAAACCGGGTCATCGCTTTGGTCTCTATGTCTAAGGCTAGAGTGGGAGTTGTTCCTTTTTTCTTTATTGAAAGCAACATGGATTTGCATATTGGAAGGCGACTACGGTTCTGGCTTTCTCAAAATCCCCCTCGTGTAAAATAAAAAGCATTAAGAAAGAAAGGAAGAGATAATTTGAAATGATGTGATGTGACTCTCTTCGTGATATTTTCTCTTGTCATATTTTTTTGAGTTATAGAGGGCGGTAGTGCCGTGTGTTCAATGGTTGGTTCCGTCTCGCAATATGTATACCCCGCCCCTTCCTTCCTCTTTGGGACTCTTGGTTGTGCTATCTTGACTTGGAGAATGGTTGCCAATTCTCCTAATCACGATAGCACAATGATAAGCATTCTCCTCCAGGCTTCGAGAAATGGATTGTTGGCTGTTGAGATATCATTTAAGCCTCGGAATCACATGTCATCCCTGAAAAGCCGATGAAACCATCTCGAATTTATCTTTCAGACCAACCTTGAAAATATATATAGTTGTCTCGTGTACGAAACATTCTAGTTTCTACGGGAACTTTTTGAGGAACAGTCAATTTGAGAGCTCAAACTCTCTGTTTAGGAGTGATGATTTGGGGCACTTTTTCGTTACACCTCCTCAAGACCCGGGGTTACACACCCATATTCAATAGTACCTGCTTTACTTCTCCCACGTTATCTAATTTGAGAGACTTCAATTAAGCCAGCAAGGTAGAAAGTTTGGGGGGACGATAAGATCTTTTTCCGGGTTCTCTCGCACCAAACATCTGAGATTAGGATTTCGATTTTATCATCAACGATTCAACTTTCCTTACACAAGTGCTGACAGAAAGATACGTCGCATTTTGATAAGTATGTTTTATAGTTCCTTTGACACGACAACAAGTGGATTCTCTACCTACTATATATCCATTTTTCATGTCCCTTGTTCACTGGACAATTCCGTTTACATTTCTTCCTCCCCTCCATAGAAGATGAGCACTTTGAAGAAAAGCAAGAAAGACCACAACCTGCCTAGCACTCTATATTCTTCAATCTGCCCCTCCCAAATCCCGCTAAATTCATTCATGTCCCATTTTTCACCTTTCATATCCACCCCTCCTTCCCCCACCAAACCCCACCAACTCAAATTTTTATCTTTGACCCACTCCTCCCACCATCATATAAGGAAATAAGAAATAATTACCTTCATCAAACATCAGGACAGATGGCCGAGCTGGTTATGGCGCCAGGTTAAGGTTACCTTAACAACAATTGCCTGGTCTCGA
>LLCD01000280.1:0-21855 GCA_001414355.1 Hymenoscyphus salicellus
GTGCCGTACAGTGCCGTACAGCGCAGTTACAAGGAAGTCTGGAACAGTAATGAAAAAGATGGGGCTGGGATGTACAATTTTCGTACCGCAGTGCAGCACTGCATCAAGTGGCCGTGGGCCGAAGCAGCCCTGATCGACGATGGAAAAACCAGGTCCGACCAGGCTGAGTGAGCAGCAGAAGAATGAGGGAGGGGGTTTGCGAGTGGTGACGAGGTCTGAACAAGAGGAAGAATTGATGTGGTGTAATAATGTGAGGCCTGCCCAGACTCCGCAATTGTGCCAGCCAGTTCGTGGGAGTGAGACAACTACGAGTACTTAATAATCTAGACCAGCCTTCCCGCGTAGCTATAGAAAGAAAGAAAAAGTCTATGGCAGAGACTCCGGCACGCTCAGCTGCCAATTGTAAGTCTTCAGGAGAAAGAAAGAAGGGAAGAAGGGAAGAAGGGAAGAAGGGAAGAAGGGAAGGAAGAGAAAACGAGGGAGATTGTTGGCCTCTAACATACGATAGAGGCACTGGTTGGCACTGCACTGGTTGGCACTGGCTGGTACTGCACTGGTTGGCACTGGCTGGTACTGCACTGGCTGGCACTGCACTGGCAGCTGTCAACCATTGATTGACTTTCCCACATGCCGCTGTCAGTGCCACATGTTCCGCGTTTGGATCTTCCGTCCAACTCCAACTCCTCCAACCTCCTCCTCCCAAGGCTGACCCAAGGCTGACCCAAGGCTGATTGACTATTATATCAGACAACCTGCTGCTATATCGTTCTTGATTCTCCTATAATCTTTCGTAGAGTGTCCCGCCTACACCCAGCAGCACTCCAAGGCGTAGGACGAAACGTGTTCTCTCTGCAACTGCAACTCTGCCGTACAGACAATCTTCCTTCGTCGCACTCGCAACTTGGAACCAATGCCAGCATCGTGATTTGTCGTGTAGCGGTGTCGTGTAGCGGCGACCAAGATAGCAGCACAGCCAGCCCGGGAAGTATCCCAAGATCCGGAAATCCAGCGGCGCCTTGAGCATAGATTAATTAATTGGCTTCCACGCCCAGACCCAGCCTATCCCAACCCAGTTTGCGATCCCAAGCTCCCACCAGGACAGTCGGTCACACTTCCCTCAGTGACACGCTGCTGTTCCGGCGTCTGGCGCGAACCCTCGAGGGCTGGTTGGAAGAAGGCATCGGAGACGGTTCAGTATCTTCATATCTTTGCCAATCACCATGCTGCTTTGGAATCTCGCTCCTCGCTCTCGCTCCTCGCTCCGCTCTCCAGAGGTCGGTACGGAGTCGGAGGAGGAAAGATGGGGGCCATCGCCAATCAAAGCCTGCTCCCAGCCCAGCCCGTGGCACACGATAAATTGCCTTGTCAAGCAACTCAAAATGGCACTGCGCCAATCAGCCTCCCCCAACGTGACTCCACCTTTCAAAGTGGGGTAGTGAAAAAGGGGCACGTCCACATGCAAATGCGGACAAGCGCGAAGCCACCACAACCCAGAAAATCCACAAATCCGAAAATCCCTCGTGGGGAATTGGCACCCGACCGTCAGTGGGAGCCGCTTATGGTCCTGAGAGCAGCTGGGGCGCGAGTTCGTCATTGTCGATCGCAGTTTGGCAGTGTTGATAGGTTCGGTAGGCTATCTTTTGGTAGACTATCTTTTGCGGGGTATCGAGGGCTGAGGAAGAATGGCACAGACGACTGTTACGGAGACATCACATGACAGTGAGTGACAGAAGGCGCCAAAAAGGCACAGTGCCGCGATTTCACGCAATCCAGACGACCTCGTTGGGTGAGGAGAAGCTGTCGAGAGAGAAAAATGTGGGGGGGTGAAGAAAGGGAAGATCGTGACTTGCCCATGCCAATCACGGGAGGTGATACGAGACCTTGCGATGGAGCTCTCCAATCACACCGACTACCGCGGCAAACTTTACCTCCACGGTTGGTGGAGAAGTCGTGGAAGTCGTGGAAGTGGTGGAAATCGTGGAAGGCGTGCAAGCATCTTCCATGCTCTGAGACATTCTCCCCCGCTCTTTTCGCACCTTATCTCCACTCCCCGATAAGGATCCCCCAAGCCCTAACCTCTTCCGTCACATAGCGTTGTATTCAAGCTGCTAGCGTCGATTGTAATCGAATGACAATGCTCCAAACTCGCTCTCTTTGCTTGCTTCGCTTTCCCAACAATGTGGTTGGGTTCCACCCACCCAACCTCGCCAGCGGCACGGTATGACGGGCCTTATCATCACATGTGATATTGCCCCATTGGTGCTCTCACAGCGTGGGGGTCACAGCTAACAACTTGTCGGCCACGGAGGGCTCACTTCGGTTGTCGATCCGCGAAGAAAAGGGGAGGCGAGAGCCGCAACCACTCTGGGGCAACTTATATATACTTTCCTAAGACGGTATGTCCGACTCTTTTCATGCGATCGGATTCTTGGAGAGGAAAGCCACTAAACGTGTTCTTTATTTTCTTTACCAGAGCTTGGTCGTGGTGCCATGAGGTTCCCACGTTTGAGGCGTTGAGGCGTTGAGGCGAAGTTGGCTAATTTCGAAACATGAGGCAGCTCCATGTGGCAGGTGAGATCCTGATTCCTATTTGGCGCGATGGCATGTCTCTTAAAATAGATGTGCTCGTATCTTCACCCGATGCAAGTTGAGTTGCAGATTCCTTACCCCATACTAGTTGCTATTATTTCCTAGTTTCTCGGTTGTCTCGTCTCCATACCCAGTTTTGTTTTATCGCCAAAGTCTGTGTATCTACTATCTAAACGCTTCTTGCATTTTACAATTCATCTCTAATCCTCCCCTCCAAGGGAAATGTTATTTTGTTCTACGTATATCTCAGATTGATTGAAACTTCGTGTGGCCGATTTCGTGGACGGTGGGTAGTAACCTGACGTACTCAATCTTTCGTTTTCATTAGGAAACGTTTTTTTTTCAATTAGAAAAATCGCACACCAGGCTAATGGCACTGCTCTTGCTGCATTTACGTATATTCTCCAAAGAAAGCGCACAGTGCTAATTCAACCTAACTATATAACACTATAGCTTAATTCGCTCAAATTCGGCATTCTGAACAAATCTCTTAGTCATTTCTCTATTACCGCCGCTTCCCCTAGGGACTTTAGTACACATACCTCGGCGTTTCTATCGCGAAGGCGCCTCCTCATACAAGCTGGATGTCACTTTCCCATTGTGTGCTCTGGTGGCGGACAGTTGTGTGTTCGGGAATTCTAAAAAGTCCAATGCGTACATACTGTCCCTTGGGGTCCATTGAAGCTGACGTAATCTGATCAGGCTGTCTTGCTCTCCGATCCAACTTGAAGAAACTCTTCTCTATAAGAACAAGGTGCGCCCCTGAAGCGACATGAAGTGCGAAAACTCTTGTGGAGGGAGGACTCCACCTTTCGCCCTCCAAGCTGACAATATAGTCAGGGTCGAAGTCAAGATTGCGTCCCTGTTTTGTTATTTCCAAGCTACAGTTGAAGAGGTCATGGTGTCCGATGCTTCTGTCTACCGGATCCGGAAGAGATTCATACTGCAGGGGAACGTGGGTTACATGGCCACTGACAGTCAATAACGCGGAGGGTATAGGCCCAATCAGATGCCGCTCAGTGCAGTTGATCTCAACAAGACCAAACCGACAGTCTTCTGGACTGCTTTGAAATCCTTTCAGGTATTGAACACGAGTTTGCGCTGATACCCATGACCATGAAGGTCCCAGATAAGGTTTACATTTCTCCTGCAGCAGATTTGCGGCCCAAAATTGGCGTAGCTTTAGCGTCGTGGTCGTCGTGACCTTCTCTGAGCAAGAACCCCATATGTCCAAAGAGTAAGGAACAGCTGCTGCCGGTTGCCCATATCGGCATAAGCGCCGTTGATCAGGACAAGCTAACGAGCAAGCTGCGGAATAATAGTGCTAGCATCTCCATTTTGAGTCCGCGCTGTAGGTGCCATCGAAGCAACAGCATATTTGTTTACTCTCATTGTCTAGATTATGGGCAGAGGTATCAATTCTCCAAAGCATGTTTTGATAAAGAGATTTTCTCCACAATCCTGCAATATAGTCTGTCTGGATGGAAGCACCGATAGCTTGAGCATAGAAGGAAGCAAAACCAAATAAGGCTGGCAAACGGTCCTACTCAACTGTGAGGTATAGCGAGGTGTAGAGTTCGACGGCTGATTCCCAAGAATCGTTGCTGGTTCAGTCGCGAGATTTTGGATTGGACAAAGCATGGTACCCTCTGCACTGGCATTGCCCAAGTTCCCTGCATTCCCAAACAAATTCATACCGGGAAAAATGCAAAACTCTGGGAGCTAATAGGCGTTCTTGGAATACCCAGGCTCTAGCAAGCAAAGGAAATGCTACAGCTGAGGTTTGTAACGCATCCCAATGCTTCATTGTCCTCCTGACCAAAAAGAAGTCACCTTCCCCTGCTCTTCCCGCCGAAAACTTCTTCTCGTACGAAGAGTCCGAGTCCCAGAAGCAGTCAGCTTCATTATTCAAAGCAGCCGTTGCTGCGAGCGTGATGTAAGAGTTCTGATATATGTTGGCCATTTGAGCAGCCTGTTCTTGCCAATCGGTGGTATCATCTTGAATTATACAAAATGAGTCAATCCAGATATTTTCGATGCCTAATGATAGTGTGAATTGGATTGCGTCCGAAACGTCTGCGGAATGGGGATTGCCTGGGTGGCCTTAGGACAACCCCGGTGACGTTTTAGACAGTTCTTATTATGAGATTGCACCCAGGAAATACTTTCGTCTGACAGTGGCTTTGCGGGTTGAAATTCATTATTGGTCCACTTCACCACCTGGTTGGTTGCCCGTCACCCTAATATATTCATTGATTAAAACGATTTAGTGGTTTCAGAAAAGGATTCGGGGAGGAAATACTCACCAGCAAGATTCTGGGCATAGACTTCCAATTCAAACTTCGGCCGCGAATCCTTGAAGTACACTTCTAGCGATAGTGTGCTTGGTGGAAGCTCAGCCGGTCCTCGGATATAAATCCAAGCAATGCGAAGATCTAGTACTACAAACTGTTGGATTGCTTTGGGAACAATGACACAAAGGCGGCACTTCCATGCTGAGGATGGTAAGGATGTAGGATCGAAATCGGCCGCAAATCGAACTTGATCATCAAACCGGAGTGATCTTTTTTGAAAGTTGTAGCATACAGCGCAGATATCGTCCATTTTTCTGCATTGGATATTGACGTCGGAAGTTGATTGACTGAGTTCAGTTGCATGAACGATAGACAGGCTAGCTTTATAATCCATTTCCAGAATCATGGCTATGACCGGTGGTGGTGGCAGTGGCATGGGGATGTACCTTCGGTGGCTGCATAGAGGGGCTGCACGGCAAGATGAGGAGGGGTCGAATGAAAATTACCGCCTCCAATGCATTAATCGACAATCGGAGCAATGGGGTTGAAGAAGGATTGGAAACGGGGAGCTTTTTTGATTCAAATTCCGGAACCTCCCTGCATACAGTCTGATCAAGAACACGTCCGTACTTGATCCTTGGAGATGCTCAGATGCAGGTTGAAGCCGTTTTTCAATTGACGTTGCTATTATATAGTATTAACGGGCAAGTCCAGTGAGTTAGGCTATTAAGTTATAATACTCGAGAATCGCTAGTTTAATTAAGTTAATTAAATGAAGTTCTAGGACTCTTAGCGGTACAGATAATTAAGTACTGATCTGAGTAAGGTTTATTGAATATAAATGCCTAGAAGTTTGAAAGCCTGAAGTTATTTCAAAAGACTATGGTAGTTGACCATAGTGAAGTTGTAGTATGTGAAATCTAAATTAATTTGTCATAATTATTATAGTGATTTAAGGTATTATGCTCCCTGTTCTTCTTGTGTAGGCGAACGAAAAACTCGCTTGTATTATCATCTAATCTTTCAGACTTGAGCTTCGTTGGTGTCCACGGACTGGTTGGACTCAATGCCAGCTACAGGCAAATATTGCAACAATTAAATCGATTCCCATCGTGATTCTTATCACATCATGCCTCAATACAACACCACAACTACTTTCTGCAAAAGGGTTTACAGACCGATAACATGATATCATTACTTACAAAGTTCATAACTTCATCACAAGTTCCCATATTGAACGTCTAGCAAAATACTCACAGCAACCCAGTCGCTTCCAATCTTCCTTGATCCGTCTACTACGGTTCTTAACAGAAGAACCCGCCATAAGCCTCTATCCCATTCCCACTCTTAGTATTCTTTTTCGAGAACCCATCTCAAATCTTCACATTTTAAGCTCCGTTGTCTCTCTTGAATCGGATCATACTCCCTCACAGTAAAAGACCGATAATCCCTTTCTTCCCCGAGATAGCGTTCGATTGCAGTTCCTTTTCGAGAAATTTCGGAGTGTTTATGTGGGGTTTTTTGGTTTGAAGTGAAGCATGAGTTTGTATTTATGGTTGATGAAGCGTCGATGGATGGTTTTGATGGCATTTTTTGCACAGAAAGGGTTTGCGGAAATTGGGATGTTCGGGGTTTCGAATGCTCGAAGGGAAGAGTCAAGGATTTTAGGATGTAGATGAGCAGTATTCGGGTGTTGATCATAAAGTTGTGGCTGTTCGTAGTGTGCATTTGTTATGGATTTGAAGTTCTTGTGTGCTAGTTGTGAATTTCAAGCAGAATTGACAGTGTGGGATTTAAAGTAAAAGATCTATACGCAAGTATCATTAAATTTTCTCGAAGTAGGACTACCAAATACTCATAGCATAAATATTCAATATGCTTCTATTAATTGCTCAGGAATAACTATCTCTCGCGAACCCAGACAACCGCGAAGGCTCGCAAGTCAGTCCAACGTAACCACGACACGAAAGTTCGTCTGCGTTTCCAATTTCCATTGGAGAAAATACCTTGCACCTGCATGTTCTCCACTTAAATACAGGCTTTCCATTGGTCGGGCTATATGCAGGCGTTGTGCAATGCAGCTTACCGCCTCGCGAGGAACTAAAGTTGCGAAAGTTCGCAACTTCACGACGATGTGAAATCAATTGAGCGTCTTGCTTTTGCTCCGATTTCGATTCATATAACACATTAATTAGAATTGCTCTTATCAATTGCACGAGTTGACACATCTGGCAACCCATTCTGTTCCGCGGTGTTGTGCGAAAGATAGTCGTTGAAAAGTTAGGCAACAGCCTTGGTACACAAGAACAAACCCCTCCAATGGAATCAGAATTGCGAACCTATACCAATGGGGAGGAGGCCAAGAGGAATGGAATGCGCTATGCTTTTAACAATTCTTCCATGGGTAGTGACAACAAACTCAACAAGTGGATAAACCTCAGTCAGTCAAGAGACGAAGATCATGTGTCGTCATTGGACCTTGAAGATCTTGTCTCTGGTGATCACTCGGAAACTAATCTTCAGAATGCTAGTACTTCGAGTTTCAACAGCAATGAATTCATCTCCAAACGTGCACGGATATCTGAAGCACTCGGCTCTGGTGCTTCTGGCGCTGGAGCTCAGGAGTCTAATTGGAAGAAGCATTCAAAAGCTACAATGAGGTTCGACCTTAACGAAGAAAGCGATTCCGGACTCAGTGATATCGATTCAGATTGTTCGTACTTCAACCCCTTACCGTCCCAGAAACATCCAGAAAGCTAATCGATCCAGGGGAAATCGAGCATGAAACCGACGAATCAAACCTCGACATCGATATACCGGAATTCCCACGCTTCTCACCAATGTCAAGTGCCGACTTCGATAATCTAATCGATAGTCTTCTCTCCACCTATCTCCCGCCTTACTCAGTAGCTCTCCAACATGAAGTTTCTGTTCAGAAACTCGCTTTATCATCTCTACAAAATGAACACAACAAGCTACTCGTGGCTTTCCAGAGATCAGAAACGAGGGCTAGTGCACTTGAGAGAAAACACGCAGTTTCGGATGCGGAAATTGCTTCTCTTGTTGAAGATAAGACACAATTACAGTGCCAGGCGAGGGAAATGGATGTGGATTTTGAGGATTTGAAAAGTAATCGAGATGAATGTCAGAAGACGGCTTCGGATGAGAGGAAACAGTTTGCGGAGATTTTGAGGAAAGCTGGGGAATTGGAGAGCAAAGGCGTGGAAGATATGAAGATGTGGAAAATGAGGGAGAAGGAACTTGAGGCAAAGATTGAGGTCTTGATGGCCAATGGGAGCAAGGATCCAATGCACAGTGGGGCAAAACTGGGGGAGAGTCATTATGAGGCATACGAAGAGTAAGTTCATCACCTGTTTGAGTTTGACTTGAAAAGCTCAACTAACAGTATTGCAATATTATCAGTGCCAATCGTAATGAGAACTCCGTGAAAAATGAGAGTGACCGCGAAGAAAGTTCATCACCCACTGATTCCGAACGAAATGTCATCGACTGGTCAGCCCACCATTCATGGTACTCTGCCACTACAATATCAATAGCAGAAGACTTTGAAAATCGCATCAGTGCCCAGTACGAAGAGGATCCCACATTTGCAGAAGCCCTCAAGTCAAGGTTGCAAGGAAAATTCTCTTTCATCCTACCATTCCTCGAAGGAGACTGTGAAACTCTGTTTGAAGATCCGAACTTCACCTCAACACCACAAGGATCCGATAATTCATCGACTTCAAATTTTGACTCCAGTTCCTCTCAATCTCAACTTACATCATCAAGTAGAACGTCCTTCGCTTCAACTACTCTCAAGAGACAAGCAAGTGGGAGCGACGAAGGTGAAAAAGAATCACCGCAAGACCAACGCCGAAAACGTAGGAAGGCAAATAATCCACATGAAGACCGATCCAAGCGACGTAGACTGAGATGTCATTTCCATGCTTTCTGTCCAGAATACCATACACAAAAGACTTGCATGGTCTCCGGATGGTTGAACATCCATAATTTGAGGTTGGTATTTCACATGAGAAATTTGTTGTCCACATAACATTTCTGATTTTGGTCTAGGGGTCACTACGATAGCCACCACACAGTCATAAGATGCAACAAATGCTTCCAAGAATTCGCGAAAAAGACCGAAAGAAATGCCCATTCAAAGACGTGTTTCCGAATTGAAAATCCTCCAGCTTTGGATATTATCGATTGCGACAAATCAGATGAAATAGATGAAAGCATCAAGCATTTCCGAACATGGAAATTAGAAAACGAAGAGGACATGGAGATGAAACACTGGATCACAAAGTACGAATCCGAAATAACTCATAAAACGAAAGATGATACACGGGAGCTTGCGAAATGGTACACATATTGGCGAATTCTCTTTCCGCGTCATGAAGGCATCGTTCCCACTCCATGTAAGCAAGCCCCTGATGAAGGACCGAAACGAACCCTTTTTAATAATGAATAGTTTACACTGCAGCTGCACTTCCATGTAACCAAACACTTGAACGATGGCTCGAGGTCTTCCAATCTTTGGTGGAAACAAAGGTCGAGCATAATAATTTGCCACCTCCCGATTTGCCCGCACAAGCCGAGTACTACAAAGACGTGATTCGAGAAGTATATAATCTCATATCAGGGCCTTCCAGAAGCTCTCGATGGCGTCGAGGCTCGAATTCTGGCAGTTTTCGAAGTTCGAGCCTTGAAACTTTGATGAACTTTGAGGTATCTCACTCTTCCGGCACGCCGAATTATGTAGTACCAGAAGCTGCTCGAAGGAGATATTCGAGGGATGAAGAGGTTGTCCGGGGTAGCGTCCACCTTGTGATTCCAGAGTCCAGCAGTGAATTCAGAACTCCGTCAGCCGCGACTCTGGAAGCGCATAATTCTACGAGGCCTATGAAAGAGGACACTGAAACTGTCGATACAAATCTCGACCAAACCCTGTCACCTTTCAACAAACAAAGTTTCCAAAGACCCCTTGAAGCCAATTATATGAATCAGACAACAAGCTCCGAGATGGATATGGGACTCCAGGGGAACTTCTTCCAAGGGTCGTTGGATCAGCACCAGAATTTACAATGCAAGTGGTGCCTGGACAGCGGATACATAAACTTTGGAGTCAACACAGAGCGTTGCTTCTCGTGCGAAGTGGTCAACGACGTCAGTATATGACAAGATAGAAAAGATGATAAGGAAAGCATTGTTATGAGACACTAGTCATCGGTGTACTGTTGACTTTCGAGGACACATGTTCAAGAAGACATTTCCCTTAGTGTTGAAAATTCGCGATGGCGATTCCGGAAATGACCAACGACGTAGCATAAAGTAGTGAGTCTAGTAAGTTACGCGCATAAACTAGATTGTCTGAGGGTAACTAGATCAATTGAGTCAATTAAATAGACTCTTGAATGTCCTAGAATCATAGGATGATGAAAATTTATTAGAGTAGTGTTTATTTACTATGATTATCCTTTCTACTTAGAAGCCTTCAGTTATTCAACAAATGATAGTGCTTGATTATAGAATTTCAAGTATAAAATTGGTCAATGTGCGAGGCAAGAGCTCATATGAGTGAAAATTGTAGCTTAAATCGCATCTCAAAGCCTCTTTAGTCTGTAATGCAATACAAAGTCCTATCTTCGCATCTATTATGCTTTATTCACTACTCATTTATTTTATTTTATTGAAAGTAGCAGGGTATGGAAGTGGTATTGCGCAGCTTTGCCCATTCATATATTTGTGCTATGTCGCTCATAAAGCGTAAGAAGTGCCGATAATTTATAAAGCTATTCGGGTATATTTCAATAGGGAACAACAATATATCGTTACCTTGTCAAAGAACAAGACTATCGCTCTTTAGCTTTGATAGAATACAATGTTCACTAAAAGAAGAAGGAAGAAGAATTGTAGCATATTGTTAAGAAAAGATATTAAGAGATGGCCAACGAATTCAACTGAACGACATATGAAGTTGAGATAAAGAGTAATGGTTGCACAAAGAGAAAGACACTGAGCTGTAACGGAAAGAACTAACGGCTGTGTATTCTTAGGGACCTTAACTTGTGGGTATGTAATGGAGTTACGAATTTCTTCTACATACTTGAGGTGTGGCCTAGAAACAATCAAACTCCAGACCTTACCGCATCGTAGGCGTGGTTTCTCGTGTCACACCAATCATGGTATGCACACTCACATTGCCCGCCGAACTCGACCTGACGCAATGTGATGCTGTAACGGTCCTGTCTTTGGACAATATCTCCTTCTGATGTAGGATCTGTACTTCTTCTCCTGATTCCATGGGTCCATGCATATCGTGCTTCACCCGCCATAATACATAGACTGTTCGATTCCAGAGGAATTTCTAGAATCTGCTTGCTTTTTCGTGGTTGCCCATCGAGTGATTTCTTCGTGGTAGTCTGCGACTTTTCCACTAGACAGCGTCTCGGTTGGAACATCTTTCGTTTTGTGTCCTCATTTGCTCTTTGAAATTGCATGTTGACGGTTGATGACAGGGAGAATGAGAGTATGTGCGATCCGAGGCAAGAATGCGTGTCGATATGGGGCGGTATTCCTACACCTGGTGGATAATGTTGTATTGTAACTTGGTTTGGTTTGAAATTTTTGGGGAGAAGTTTCTGGTTTCTATCTGTGGCGTGATGTAGGACGGTAAGAGGGGGTGCATCCTGGGACTCTATCGACGAGTTGTTATTTGCTACTTTTAACTCTTCTCTATCACCCGTCTCCTCATCTGATGTCAGGGCATGAATTTCATGTAGAAGATCGTTCATCCAGACGGGTATTGGCTGTTCGTTCTCAGCTACTCCACACGTTCTGACATCGAATCGGATTCCATAATCCAGAGGGATCCGTCCACCCTTGGTGCCTCGTTGGAGGGAGGTATGGAAGGCTTCTCGGACTTGGCCTTCCAGCTGGTCGTATTTTTCGGGGGAGAGAAAGGAAGGGATGATGCTGAGGCCCGGAGGAGGAAGCATGATGGGAGGTTGAACTTAGACGGTATGGCGGGCGCAGAAACCAAATGTGCGCGATGCCAAGATCATCACGTGCCGATGTGTTTCCACGCGTTCCAGGTTTTCAAGCGCGTCGTGTATCGGTAGGGTCGTGCCTGCCTACCTATCTTGGTGTGCTAACTTTGTAGGAAAAATGAACTAACTTCTCCAAACTATCTGAGGCAATATTTTAAATTGCCCCAATTCTCTAGGTAATTACTTTGAAGTACCCAAAATAGCTGGAACAACGATCAATAAGTAGGCAGGTACGATTGATTTACTGCCGCTTTTACTGTCAACCAGGTGAAGTTGCAAACTCGAAGATGAAGCCTTGCACGTGTTCTCGTGCATTTGTCGCGTTTCAACGCGTCTTCTATCTTCTTCCATGCAGACAGCAGGCAAACAAACGCTCGAGGCGATAAGACTCCCCCTCCTCTCTTCTCCTCCATCAATTTCCTACCTTCCATCGACTTCATCATGGGCCAGCGACACCAACTCTTCGCCATCGCTCGCATCAATAACCGCTATCGCGGACTGTTGAAGCACCTGAAATGCGCAAAGAGGTCTTAGATGATTGGAACGACAATTTCTGCGGAGATTTTCCAGTGTTCCCACTCAAGGTGTGTGGAATGGAGGAGCTTGAGAGCTAATTGAAGTGCGCTCGTTATGCAAGGGAGGATTAATTGGCAGGTGATGGTCAATGATTACCAAGTTCCTTTTCTCATTTACGGATCCTGGAGGTGTGTGTTGGTGATGGAAAATGCGTTTTTCTACTTTCCGAGACTGGTGCGGGAAAGTACTAGAGGTTCTCTTGACGATGATATGAGAATACGAGGTTTATGATATGAATATGGACAACGATCAGTGAGCAAACTTGCAAACTGCTTCTTCTGAGAACAGATTGATATGATAGCAAGCAACTAAAAACAAACTCTTTTACAACTTCTACAAGTCAACACTGCCGCCTATCCGTGACCTTTGGGCATTTTTTGTTTTGAATCTTTCTGACCGCGTTAAAATTGAAACCCCTCCTGTCAAGGAGCTTCCAGAATCTTTCTTTCTAACTTTTCTCTTGTCTTCCATTCATTTCCTGGCATGTAAGAGATGTGTTCATTGCTCCGCGAACACCTACTTTTACCTTGTACTAACCGGTCTAGGACAACTAAAAGTATTGCCCTACAGGATGTACCTTCTAATCCCTCTGGAACAATATTCCCAATTGTACGACATGAACTTGAATCTCAGTTGTTCGCTCGCTTCTCTTATTTGAAGTCATGTACTTCCCACCCATGAAACCCAGCCTTACTCTTCCCTATACCGCCACCCCAAACCGCAAGGTTGGATGTAGTCATTCACAAAGAATTTAGGCCAAAATCTTGGTAATTCCAATTACAAGTAGAAGTACAATTGTCAATTTAGGCTGTTTGAAATTTGTACGCTCCTTTCTAAACCCAATTCAATGCTCCCGTAAAATGCAAACCAAAGACCACAGATTTTCAGATTCTCAGGAACTACGGCACATGCAACCGAAGTTTCGCAAACTATTTACAAGAATGCGGATTTGTATGAGAATTGAACCTTATTCTAGACGATCGTTTTCCCTGACTGCCCAATTTACCGAATGGAAGATGTAGTTGAGGATAAAAAACTGTCGGTGCCATCTCCATCTACACTAATGAATGTAAAATGTAGGATCGTAGTACTCGTCTCTGTCGGTGCTGTCATCGGAGCTGCTATCATCCCCGTTCTCTTCTTCCTCCGCCTTCGTCTTAGAGAAACGGTCGCCAAGATCATCGATCCTCTCCGCCTGCTCAACCTCTGCCTTTGAAATTTCCGCAAGGAAGAACACCACTTTCGCGAAATCATCGGCGAATGTCGGAATCTTCCCCTCTTGCCATTTTGGAACCAAAGTTTCAAACTGTTTATCGTAACCTGGTTTGACGGTGCCCCAAAAACTGTGCTGTTCCTTGCAGCTGCCATTGAAAAAATCAGCGATGCTAATCTTCATCACATAAGCATAGCGCTTCATCTTGCCGGGGAGGGAGGTCTTACGAATGTTGTGGAAGGATCTTGCCCAACAAGGTGGTGTCATGAGTGTAATATTGGAGGCTTTGACAAGGACGGTTTCGAGGAGTATATTCTTTATTTCGCTCTCGACGCGGGGGATGTACATAGGAGGGAGTGGGGTCCAGGGCTTAGATGACCAGTAGATGGTCAACATACGACTCAAATCAAAGACGCCAAAGTTGTTTTCGACCTTGCGGAGCTTATAGTTGAGATTTATTCGCCTAGTACCAGAAACTAGGTCCTCAATATCTTCAGTAGACATTTTGACCGCTATGTATCGTTGACCGTTGTGTGTCAGAGGGGGAGATGGTTCTCGTGGGAAAAGGGTCTGCTGAAAGGCCTGGTGTTAGCATGCGAGGAAACTAGACTGTCAATTGTAGAGGGTAAATACCTCAAGAGCAAAGAAGATTTACGATATTGGCTGTACGATAGGAGGGTATTTTGCTTCGAAAATCGATGGCAGATGCGACGAGGAGCGAATCGAGTGAGCTGTGTTGTGGTGGAGTTGTGGGGGATCGCCTTGCAACAACTGGTGATGGTGCGGTGCTTTGAAGAACTGGTAGATTGGATCTTATCAACAGACTGCTTATCAAGGGAAATTAACTACGTCAAGAATTGCATCAGTTTTGATGAAAGAGTCGGTATGGTTTCCGCAAGAGCTCATAGTCACGTAAGCCGTCCACAACAAGACCAAATAATGCAAAGGTGATTTCAAGAAGAACATGAAGAAAGTTACACTAGTAAATTAGGCGATTGGTTCTTCTTGCATTCAAATGTACCTACTGTGATGTTGAAAGAGGCTTGTAGTGAATGCCAGGATTTAAAATACGTGAAATAAAGATCCTATGTGCGGAATTCGACTCTAAAAAATCCCTCATAACTCCATTCTCCTTCTTTTTGTCCCAGAATTCCTTTTCTGTACTGTTGTCACATGATCGGCTATTTTAGGAGAGAGGGTAGAAGATGTCTTAGTTTTAATAGCAAGTGAAGTCAGGGGAGTCCTGACAAAAGCCATCCTATCTAATTTCTCTCTTGTCTTCGCCTCATTCCCTGGCATATACTTAAAACCATGCGGTTCAAAAATCCGGAAATCAGGATTTGCATAAATGCAATTGCCCAAGCCAATCCGTAGAAATCCACCATGACTGACTATAGCAATGACCTTCTTGGGGTGATTTGCCAACCATTTTCGTGCCGCTGCCCCTTTTGCTAATAGTGCGTCCCGTGAAAATTTGTAAATTCTTTCTTTTAGGAATGTTGAGTCTATCTCAGACCAGTCAAAATCGGGCCATGTCTATTTAAGATCTGAGAAGGGACTTCCTATGTCGATCAAGTAGATTATCGTTTCTTGGAGCTTAGCGATGGGGATGACTTTCATGCCTCGTTCTATGACAAACCCGAGAGCTTTGTTTGTGGTTTGAAGAGTTCTCTGAAGCGGGGAATTGACAATCAATTCGACTTGCTGGATAAGAGGCACATGATTCTGGAGGTGTTGAAACTCAATGCCTTTCTAGGTGAGTGGGGGATCTCGAACTGTGTAATCTTTTAGGCTATGTTAGACTTGAGATACTGTTTGATGGCAGGGAGACTTATTCATGACGTCTACACGAGATTAACATGCTCTCAAGCTGCAGTTCTAGAGGCTGATGTAGGGACTCACTATGTAAAAGTGCACAAGCATCCAGGATGAGATTCATTTATCGGCAAGCATGTTCAGTCTCTGTTTGGCTTGGTAATGGAGATAAGGAGAAACATGACGGTGATTTGGCATTTGAACTTCTCTAAGATCTCGATCTGGCTTCTGAAGAGAAGTACAACGATATCATTGGGCCAAAAAGTTCCAAACAATTAGAAGCACTCGAAAAGCTATTCCGTCGCCATTATTGGGTAGGTGTTCTCTAGGTTCTTTTCTCCCCATTGGGGTTGTTTCGGAAATAATGTTTATTGAAAAGAATTATATATAAGATACGGAACAATCATATTCTTTCATAGAGACTAGGGCTAAATTATAGCAAGATCCGCCTTTTGTCTAGCTAGAATTGGCTAATTCCATAATTGGTGAATAAAATATACCAGAACAGTCCAACATCGCTTCACGCCCACTAAGTATAAAACTCAGGTGCGTGCTTGAAAGAGAAAAAAGTCTTCTTGTCATGACCAAACACCAACTTCCCCTTCGTCCTCTTCGCCAACCCATAAATCATCTGATTCGAATGAATCCAGTCATCGTGATCTCTCGCTTGCCAACCTACTTCCCATTAGCTTTGCCTCCCATCCCTGAAGCCGCAAGGTACTCACCTTGCGGATGACTAGCCTCATAATTCTCCTTAACATGATACTGATCCCCCGTAAAAATCCACATCCCACTCTCCTCAAGATTAACAAGCATAATACAAAGTCCAGGCGTATGTCCCTTCGCAAGTTTCATCTTGATCCCCTCAAAAATCTCAAATTCCTCACCAACGAACGTCTTCCAATTCAAATTGAACTTCAAATAATGGGGCATGTACACCACGTTATCACTCCCCGTAGCTACAGAGTAGAAAGCATGTTTTAGTTCCTCCTCATGTGTCCATATCTCGACATCGGTGTCGACGAAATATTCGAGTCCACCGGCGTGATCGAGATGGAGATGGCCTAGGATTACGGCTTTGATGTCTTTGACTGAATGACCTGTTTTGGTGATCGCGTCGGGGAGTTCTTTTTCGGCTGTGTAGTCGATTTGAGCGAATATGTCGTTGTATGGGGGTCCCCAGACTTCTGGCCAGTTTCTACCGGAACCGGTTTCGAAGAGAATGAGACCGTGAGAGGGGTGTTCTATGAGAGCTGAGATTTGGACTAGGTGGCGGCGTTGGTGGGGTATTGGGTTTGGGTTGGATTTTGTTCCGGTGTTTGCCTGCCATAGATTCGAGTGTTAGTACGAGATTTGGTTAGAAATTGAGTCAAGAATTGCTTACGCCGGTGTAAACAAATGCCTCGTCAAGTTCCATGTCACCAACGTGGAGTAACTTGAGATTTTAGTTACTTGCTTCGCTTGGATACCTGGTCACCACTTACCCACATCTTTGTCCCCTGGAAAAGTTAGAATGATGTCTTGTTTCTCCATGAATATATTCCTCATAACTTACCTGGGGGCATCTTATCAACGAATCCAAGGAAGACATTTCGTAAACCGGAAATATTTAGACTGGAGGGGTTTAAATGCATAATAATGAAGTAAAGAAAATAGGCTCATCAAACCTCCTCATCTCTACTCTTTTATATCTTTCTATAAGTACAATAACCTCGCCACTTTTTTCTGATTACATATCACCCACTTCTTCAACGTCTTCAAACTCCCGAAATCATTTGTTCACCAACCAAAATAAGCGAACCACGTCATGAAAAGCCCCCACCACTATCTAAATTCAGTTAGAACCTGCATTTCTTAGGTAGCAGGGGTACTTGCAACACAACAACTACTCAAAATTCCACAGTACTCGACCGCTCGACCACCAGCTCAATCTCCGATACACGTAGAAAATATAGAATACTCGGGGAAAAGGGATGATAACAGAACGATATAGGCTTTCTAACCCATTTAAGAATTAACTAGCGAGTTTCCGGTCTACCTGTGAATAGCCCAATTTTTGCTAGGGGAGCAGTGTCATATGCAATTCATAGGTTACCTACCAAGAGCCACATTTTCCCAGAACATAGAATCCCAGCAAAAGGAAACTATCGAGAAATATTTCTACTTGAGAATAACATCGTTTACTATCATTAATAAAAGATATAACTAGATGGTTCCCAAGTTACCCGGAATTAGCTTCATAGAGAGAGCAGACGCGTGCAATTCATAGGCTACCTACAAATAGCTATTTTTTTCAAGAACATAGAAAGCACAGAGAAATGTACTGTAGTAATACAAATAAGCGATATCTTTTCAATTCCATCATAGAAAAACAAGGAGGCCATTTCCAGGTTTCCCGGAAATAACCTTCACTATCCATAGGTTCTACTAAGCATGCTTTTTTTAAATCACAGAATAAAAATGTAGAAAAAGAATAACAAGTAATAGAAAAGAACTCTCCAGAATTCGTTGTAACAGACTGATAACAATTACCCCATTCCTCTCTCTCTGGCAGTGGGCGGGGGAAAGATTGACTATATATAAGTCCCCCTCGCACACCTCGCACACCTCGCACACCATACCCCCCGTTTTCCAAGAACGCACACTACGCAGAGAAATGCAACGATAAAATGAAGTAAAAGTAGTAACGTCTGTCCCTGCGTCCCGAGACACACCGTGTCACGAGACAAATTTTTAGTTTTGGAAACACAAGTTTTTTCTTAGCAGGTCTACGAAGTTGTTATGAATATGTCACTTTCTTTAATCATTCCTCCTTAAGGAGACCACTTAGCAATAAGAAAAAGATTGTCGTTGATAATGCTATCGATCGTTTCAATCACATCACTGATTGCCGCTCCGGCTATACCCCCCTGCTCAATCGCGACAATTAAATCAATTCCCAAACCATGGAAAATGGGCTTCGACTGCGGCTTTGATGTCTACCCTCCTCTGGAGCGCACGAAAGCCAATTAAGAGCAGTACGACAACTTCCCAGTTACAAGTAGGCAGATAGACGGCATTACGATTATCTGGCTATTTGATTGTATCTCTACATTAATCGTCTTCAAGGTCCATGTAGAATTGGACAGGCTAGCGCCCTACGACATTTGCCATATCATAATTTCCCGAAACTATCTGAGAACAATGTCTTCAACAACATCCTCTGGAACAAGCTCAGGATTGTTCTGCAGTGAGATTCCATCCCGAAATCCAAACATCCAAGCCTTTCCAACCACCACATAATAAGATTTAAATGGCCGCAAAACCAATGCCATACTGCACCCAATGATTGTGAATACCTTATCACCAGGCTCCACCCCAGGTATTCCCACTCCAAAGGGGATATCGACCGTGCTCTCTTTAATCTTTCGCGAGGCTTCTGATAGTTTCAATGCGAATGCGGTTCTAAGGGAAGTAGTCCGTTCCCCCAATCTCAATGTCCTCTCGTTGGCTTCCTCTACTGTCTTCTCCTCCTCTGTTATCGCCTTAACTTCGAGGTTCAGTGTTTCCTGAATGATTGGATGCTCTTGAACCATTTCCTTCTGCCCTGAATAATCAATCATGATTAAATCTCGTACTGCTCGATCCAACTCCCGCAATCGCCCCTCACACTTCATGACTTGTTCAACCAGGAACGAATTAAATGGCTCAAAACTCTCTATCGGCCTCCACAGCCAAGCCGATTCTTGTCCGACACTCTCAATCGTCCCGAGCGGAATGCCTTTGACACGGAGTGTATTGTGCTCGTTCTCATACACAAATCCCGCCGGAGGGAACCTGTCAGGTAAGGGTTGGATATGTGGCTGTACCGAAGGAGTTGCATAGACTGTTCCACCGCAATTCAATTCTCTCCCAAAATAGTTGACCAACCAGGACGGCGCGTTCCGCTTCTTAGTATGATTGACGTGCCACCATTTTTCCCTGCACCCGACTTGCAATAGGAAATCAAGATTGTTCTCCGACACAAACCAGGCAGCGGTTATATCAAAACACATCATATGAGCTGGCCTGTTGTAGTCCACTGTAATCTGTGCCCTGGCCTCAGGCGACAGACAACCATAGTAGGCGAAGAGAGAATCCCTGGGGCTGGTGCAGAATCTGTAGCGGCCGTAGCATCCGAGCCACACTGGAACCGTTAGATATCGCTCCCCTGGCCCGAAGCCAGGATGAATGGCAAGTCGGCGATCACCGACGACTGAGGTTCGAGCAGCGTAGGCTTCGCAGTAGAAGTCGTTGAACTCTGCAAGACGCAAGAAGTCGTTCATGTTGAGAGCAAAAGTGTCAAAATGCATTATTACCTCATCGCTGTACATCAGTTCCTGCACCACCCAAGCTCTTCTGAAATACTCTGCGCTCAAAATTATTTGCACAAGCCATGTTTTCTCCTCATACTTTTCCTTCTCTGCCTCATTCATGGTCTCCGTAGAACGCTTCGAAAGGACTGTGAGGCCGATATCCAATCCACCACAGCTCGAAATGCGAAGAGGCACAGAGTCCAGATCGCCAATCCATGCTACTGTTGACTCGGCTCTCGAGTACCTGTGCAGCATTTTTGTAACTTCGATGGCTCGTTCTTTCAAATCTGACTGATTGATGACAAGTGCGTCGATCCAAAAGATATGATCATCCGGATCCCAATCTCTGATCTTCGTCAAGATCCGGAATAGATTCTGCGTGACCAAGTACTCTCGACCATTCAAAAGGATCGTCTCCGGGTCATGCACGGGGCCCCATACATAGGATAGTGCTCCATAACTTGGTGCTCCGTTCTCCGGTCCCACCATCACAGAGCAGTTGATCCGCCCGGTGCCAGCATGAATCCTGATCAGCCTCATGTCGTTCGGTGCAAGTGCTGAGTATAGCTCCGCTGCTGCTGCGGCATTTCGCTGATTGAGGCTATTCGGGTCGACATCGCGCTGGCTGGCGCCGTTATCATCTGTTCCGGCTGAGTCTTGATCCCACATTTCGCGCCATTCGCACTTATCGGAAAAGCCACCGAGACCACAGGTGCTCATGTAGAGCTGAATTTTCTCATCTTGATCAGCGCTGCTGTTGTTGACACCAGACATGTTTCCTCGAGAGTTTGACCTGTTCACTAGAGAGCATGGAAAACCGAAGAAGCTCTTGCCACCAATCTACTCAAGATAATATAGTAACGTACTTCACTAGCCTCTTGCCGTCCCTAGCCTATGGCCGTGCCCCCACCATCACCCAACACAAAATTATATATATTATAACCACAACCTGATATACTATAATAAAATCTATACTAATTGACGCGCTGATACTCAGGACACATGGGAGCCTTGTGTTCAAAAGACCGACATAAACTACACCTTAGTAGTGCGCGTTGCTGTACCCCGCCTTGCCCTCCTTGTGTACCCTCTGTACCGCTATTTTCATTCCTTTCTATCAACACTTGGGCCTTAGCGCCTGTAAGAACACCTCCTCTAGCTATATAAGTACGCCTTTGTGCCCTCTTTCTTTTTTGACAGTGGTTCTTAGCTATAAGCTTCTTATTTTCACTTACAAGTATTATAGTACTATGTATCGCTATTTGACAACCTTTTAGAAGCTAATTTAATGCTTGACATGATGGGGACGGTTAGCTATGAGTACATCGCTTAAGATACTGTTTTACGGGCTCTGTTTACTGCTATAGCTTAGTAATATTATGAGGTATTACTGCTGTGTAGGGCGAGGGAATAAGTTGTAGCTGTAGCTGTAGTGACGGTGTATAGATTTGAGAATGTAAGAGTAATAACACCCGATTTGGCTCGTAAGGTACAAGCCCTGTTGCTTGAAACCCACTTTAGATATTCCTCTTATGAAGTGCGAAAGCTCGGGCTTGCTGGTATAGTAGTAGGAACTCTTGCTTATTAATATAGTTTATACCAAGGCCTATTTTTGTCTTAACAACGCTGTCGTACAACCGCTTAAGCTCTGTAAAGCAACTAACGTTAAGTAGCTATAGTAGGTGTAATAAATGTACTAGCATATAAAGTATAATAATTGAGTAGTCTAAGTAGTATTAGTCGAATTCAGGCGTAACGTGGCTACCATAACTATTAAGAACTAGGAGCCTGTGTATACTAACTGTACAGCTTATAGTATGCTTGTTAAAGATGTGTTTAAGCTAGTATAGCCTAATTTCATTACTAATACACAGGAGGATCACAGTAGCTATACAATGATATGATAGTAGAGGCGAAATATAGAACAGCGACGCGCTCTATAATACGGCTTTAGGAATGACTAGGGGTGGCATTACAACACT
>LLCD01000281.1:0-21818 GCA_001414355.1 Hymenoscyphus salicellus
GTCTATAAACAGAGTCTAGATATAAAATGAGCTAAAAGATTATTACTTATATAGCTTATACCTATATAGTACTAAATATAACCTTAGAAATTATCTCTTTTTTTGTTTGAAAAGAAGTAGCTAAGTATAAATATTCGGAACATACTCTGACGCTAGCTTAGTACTAGGTCCGATGCCCCGAAGCACCGGCCCGAATCGATCTGTATCGGCCCGAACCACTCGAGTACTACTCGAGTATTACTCTGGAGTAGTAGAGTAGTGTGAGGAACTCGGTTAAGGGGGTTGGGTAAACCAGGGGCCTGGCAAGCGAGGGGTCTTAGCGGGGCGAAGAGTATGCGACAGCAACCCGACAGCAACCCGCAACCGGGTCAACGCCACTGATACTGTGGATGGTTCCAAGAAGTGTGTGGATAGAAAATAGTATTCGAGGGGCCCAGACGTATATAACCAGGAGGTTGGACGGAGGAACGAGGAGGGCATCGATTATTCTGAATTGCAATAGAACACTAGTTGTTCTACCTGTCTGCGTACTCCGCTGCTATCTGGATTTCTCACAAGTAGAGTATGAGGTAGGTGCTACTACTCCACTCTACTCTACTCACTTCTTTCACTGGAAAATCATAATTCAATAAAGTGACTTACGATAATGCATATTTCTAGTTTTCTATTAAAGTGATAAATCCATCAGAATCTGATTTCGTACTTTCTCCTCTAATTTGGCAACTAAAAGGCACGAAGTAGATTAAAGTTCGCCTATTTCGAACCCCCTTGGTACTTTCTATAATTCAAATTCAGATGTCCAATTCAATAGAAGAACTGAAAATAATGAACCGAGTTACCAAAATGGTGAAATCGGGTTGTTTGGAATCCCCAATTCCATGATTTGTATTTTCTCAAAATCGTGAGGAGAAAAAGAAAAAATTCCTCAAGATCATTTCGACTCGGCAAGACGGACCTGGGGGTACCCCTTTCTTCATTACAAGATTAATTACGTCTTTATTCCTTACTTCTAAGACGCTGTGAATTATTAGTTGAGAAAGCTGAGACAATCGAGCTATGATGATATCCGGTGAGTAGGTCTCCTTACACCCTTCTTACACAAGCGAAGATAAACGACCAAGTACGCCCAAGTGCAAATCCGAAGGTAAAAACCAACGGGAGTGAGCATTATATGGCGTGCTTTGGTCACAACACATATATTATAATGTATTATGTGTTTCTGTATTAACATAAAAATTACACCCCAACCAGTATAAACTATGCACTCTTCCTTCCCATAAGGGCCTCCCGTTTCACCCCCAGAGCCTTGAACTCTAACTACCCAGTAACCACGTAGTAATTCCAATTCTATCAACATCAAATCCAATCCCATTATGCACACAGAACTCCACCCAAAACCATACCATAAATACACCAACCAACCAGAACTTCGGATACCATGCTCAAGAAGTCCTGTTTTCCCAAAATTCATCGCCAAATTTCTCTATCCTCCGAATTCGTTTAGCCTTTCGGCCCGCAAATTATATTCTTTCATTATGGTGTTTGACCCGGTCCATGAGAACTATGTTCAAACGTCCTCGTAACCAATATTCCCCCCACAAGTTCCCCTTTGGTACTGGATAATGTATTCGGTTCCGCAGTCGAAAAGGTAGATTTCATACCACCACTACTCCCCTTCGTCAATTTTACTGCCTCGTCGAAGCCGAAGGAATTATCTCCCGCGGAGGAACTAAGGTGATAAGGACGTCGACGCGAACGTGAGGATCGAGAGGTCGAGAAGGTCGTGCCGCCGAAGAGTTGAGGTAGGTAGGTAGAGAAGAAGGGTTTGGTCGCTGGTATTGAGGCACAAATCTTTTGAAATTATTAGATAAAATTTATTTGGGAATGAGGAAATTGGGAAGGGAGGGTAATTTACAATTCCAATGTACAATTCCAGAGCTGCTGTCACCCAAATTGGATAACTTGCCCATATCTTATCCCACGTTTGACTGATCTGATAAGTATAATATGTTCTCGCGACCCCAGCGAAACAGGAGAGGAATCCGAATGCGAAGAGAAGGATTACTGGAATTGTTTGTTTGATCGGGAGGGAGACGGACCAGACCGTTCGAATTGGGAGGAGGACAACGATGAAATCCGTGAAGGTGTTTATTATTCCTGCGGCGAGAAGGGATGCAGTGTCGTCGATGCAATTTGGGTCGCGTTCTTTTGTGACTTTCCAGAAGTTTTGAGGGGGTCTGATGGAAGCTTTTGTTAGTTGCCTGCGCTTATTTTGTCTTCTCAGGTGATTCTGCAGTATCCGAGGAGAAGTCTTCGAAACCATGGAATATGAATTGTAACTAGGAAACTAACCTGCATTGGAACATCACGGTGATGCAAAATACAACACCTTGTACTGCGACAACTGTGATCGCCAACAAAGTGATTCTTCTCCATAATAATGAAGCCGAGTTCAACATCCGACGTACTAGCATCAACATTGATAGCTTTGTAAGTGTACATGCCATCGCAAATATAAGCTCCGTCGCAAGAACCATTTTCAAACCATTAGGAACTTTGTCCACTGGGATATCATACTACAAAATGGTTAGCAAAGCACCCAGAT
Source organism: Hymenoscyphus salicellus (assembly GCA_001414355.1). Taxonomy (NCBI): domain Eukaryota; kingdom Fungi; phylum Ascomycota; class Leotiomycetes; order Helotiales; family Helotiaceae; genus Hymenoscyphus; species Hymenoscyphus salicellus. Next base: position 2,606 of record LLCD01000281.1, read on the forward strand.
GCTTCTCAATTATCAACTCACTGAATGTAATGTCCAGTATAATTTGGTGTCCCCGATTATGCTCAATATAAAGAAAGCAGTTGTTGGGAACTATCAACCAGTATGTAAGCTTCAACGAGTACCATGAGCAGTTTGAGAAGACGTACCATCGCTAAAAGAATGAGAATGTCATCCGCACCAAATATCTTCCTGAGGTATGTCCTCGTAAATATCCTCAAGCTCATAAAACATACGAGAATTGAATAAAGCACGATGTTCAATATGATCTTTACATTCCCCCTCGTTTCCGGATTATCATAATTTGGCTTCGGCCATGTTTTCAGCACTGACGCAGGAGGAATCTGCATCTTTTTGGCTCGGTCATCAACAACCAGGCGACAACAACAAGAAGAAACAAGATCTAGCGAGAATGATGCGGGTCTCGCGGAACACACATGATGTATATGAAGAAAGAACGAAATCGAAAAGAGGCAAAAGAGGCTGCTCGTGCTCCTTAATCTAGATTCAATCCTCCCTCGTAAAATCTGGCGGGGATCCTCTAGATGTTTGGACCAGTCATTGGCGTGCAGCCACACCACACTCCTGCCGGATAAAGTGTGGACAACGCAAAATGTTAGTATACCCATATTAACGATCGCTCAGGATTCAAGGATCCAGAACCTATGGGCGCCACTAGAGTGGTGTGAGTGGTGCCCATCATCGGACAGAAATGGGGGCCCAAGTCTTGTTCGAGTCGTGACGGATCGCACATTGAACCTGGATGCCTGAGTAAAATGGGTTTGTTCCTGCATTTCCACAACAAGTTTTAACTTTGGACAAATTGGAGGACTCAAATGTGGGCGCTAGTCCAAGCCGAACGCGTCCCGTCGTTCTCGTGGTTAGACTTTTCAGCCTCGAATAACGGACTGGGTCAAGATGGGACGGTTTTGAGATGCTCGTAAGAAACCTCGTGGACTCCACGATTTTGGTGTTGACAAGCTTCTAGGAGATGATCGTTCGGATGTATTAGCCGTCCCACTGGGTGATCCTTTAGAACTGTGTGAGTAGCTTTACCCTCTCAGTCGTCCGCCTTCGAACAATCATACCTGATTAGGTGCCACCACGGATCAGGAATCTGCTGAATAACATCTTCTTCTTTTGCGAGGGTAAAGTCTTGATTTTTGATGTTAGGCTGTCTGAAACAAGCACAGCCACATTCGATCTCTTGGGTGGAGATTTCGGCCTGAATACGATCGTTTCTTAACGATAGACAAGGGTATTTTAATAGCGGGATGAGGAAAACGTGGGGTGTTTTGTAAACCTCGCCAGTAGAGAGCTTAAATATATTTCATATCAGATCATCATTGAAAAGACCCAATGCTTCGATACCTAGATAATGAGAGTCTGCTCTGGTTCAAGCATTCATGTACCTAGGTACTTTGCCCCACGAATACAGTAGATAATGCGTCTGTACAATAACGCTGCTAAAGATCCAGATTCTACTTCGCCTCATATGTGCAGTAGAAAGAATTTGAGTAATAATTTGAGTGATACTCTCAGAGAGTAAAGCCAACTTGTTGCAAGATTCCAACTCTCGGTAGTTTCCTGTTCTGATTCTTATTAGAAAAGAATCTACGGAAAAAAAGCACTTCGATGCAAATCTCTATTTTGATCTAGAATAATCCTTCTTTTCGAAACCTCAAGCACCATTGTCCTGTCCCGAATTTGCCCAAAAAACCCCCTTCATAGAGAAGGCTTACGCACGCTTTCACGTATCTTCGAAAGTTCGCTTTTCCACTCGATTTTATTTCAAAGCTAAAATCGCTTGACCAAAAGCTTCATCCGGCATAAGAAGACCCTTCTCCAGAATCCAATCTAAGCGCAAACTAATCGCAAACTAATCGCAAGCGTAGTTCTAGTAACTGCCACTCCCGTTCAACAGCCCGTAGACACCCACACCTCAAACTCCTAACCTCCTAACCTCCTAATCTCCTACCGTAAAAATAAAAAAACTCCCCGGAACATTTCAAAACCGAAACCAGATCCCCAACCGCCACCACGCGAAAGAGAAGATGACAAGGCTTGCACAAGCAATAGTTCGCAGGAGGTTCGGTCAACTAGCTCGAAGAAGTCTCCACACATGAGCCCATCCTGACATGCGGTAGCTACTTAGCAGGTTTGCTAGTACTAAAGAATGATACTAGACTAGACTTGCCCTTATGCTTTGACCTTACCCTACAATTCAGACGAAGTGACAAACGAAGTAGTGTTGGTCTTCTCGTAGGCCCCAGAGCGATTGTAGAGACTTGTCTACTAAATGCTTGTCCTGTATTTAGAATGAACAAGAGGTAAAAAAACAAAAAGAGTAATCAACTTCTTAACCTGCTTCTGCTTTGACACTTTGACGTTTTGGGCTTTTGGTAGTACAAGGTGAAATTTTGAAATTTGAAAGCGAGTCATTAACTGCTCGAGAGTTGTGAAGTCAGCTAGATTCTCAGCGGAATGGATTGTTAGGGTGAAACGAGAGTGATTTAAAGTTGCCGTTAACCCGTCTGTTTTTTGACATACATAATCTGGAAACCTGAAGCGGGAATTCGAGGATAACACTTGGTACTAAGGTAAGACAATATGAAGCAGTAGATACTACGTGAGATGGCTCGTGGTGGACAAAAAGGCGGCTGTAAATTCCAGGTTTGTACCTGCCTATGCAGCTCTTAGGACAATTGGAGATCATTGTTTGAGGAGAATTCACTTGTAATACCCTGGAATAATGAGGAAGATAGGTAAGTACGAACCTAGACCGCAAGGTGGATGGATGGTAAAAGAATGCCCCGCAAAATCTGGGCACAGAATCAAGAACATCAAAGGACGCCACTGAGCGCAAAAGGACAACAATTAGAGACTGCAAATTTCCTATCTTCTCTTGTAAAGGGGGTAGGATTTCAAAACGTCATTATCAAAGGCAACGAGTAACCTCCGGAGCCAGTTGCATTAAAGTACATTTTCCTTCCTTTCCATAACGAATTTAAGCAGCCTTCTTAGCAAACTCGACTCTCAAGATCAGATGCTTAAATCCATAACCATCCATCTTCTCGCAAGCCTTGGAAGCATCGGTTCGTTCCTGGAAACTGATGAAAGCAAAGCCCTTTGCCAATCCAGTTTCTCTGTCTTTGGCAAGAAAGACTCTCGTGACACGACCAAAGCGCTCGAACATATCCCGCAACTCTTGTTCTTCTGCCATCTCGGAAACCTGGTCATGGAGTTAGTTACTTGCAGACAGACAGGAATTGGGGAGACTTACGTTAGTAACACGAAGGGTAGCCAGGTCATCTCTCTCGTATTTGCCGCCACCCATTCTGTCACCAGCAGCAGCAGCACCGCCGCCATTTCGCATATGTGGAGGTACGTATGAGCTCTTTCCTGTTCCAAATACACCATGATGAGCGGTGGATTCAGCATAGGCCGTGCCTGGCGCTCAAACAGTGACATCCCTTATCTCACGTAGCCGAGTGCGAATGCAGCACTACCTCACTGTAAAATGCTCCCCGTTACAAATACGACACTTGACCTTCTTGTTCTTAAGTTGATCCTTCATGCTTCCCTGCTCAGGCTTCTCCTCCTTTGCGTCCTTTCGCCAGTTCGTGCTGGGTCTGAATATGATGTTTTCGCCAACACTATTCGCGCGAAACGTCAGTATATTTCCTGCCAACCTTATGTATGAATGTGTAAACCTACGAGGTTGTATCCGCTGCAGGGCCAGCTCCATCCTTGGCAGATAGACCAAACTTGCTCCAGTTCTTGCGCTCGGCGACTCGGGGGTTAACGACTTCTTTATGTACGGTGAAGCGTATTCGGCGGGTGGTCTTGACCTTTTTGCCCTCGTCATTGAATCGCCACGAAATGATCGTCTTGGTGCCATCTTTGTTTGTGGTGGTAGTTTGCGCGGGGAGCGTATCAACGGTATCGTCGAGATCCTCGTCGTCGGCCCAGTCCTTATTCTCGCTGTGGATTGTTAGATACCTTCAATCTGGGGTGGCGCCAGGTGAGGGGCTTACGTTTTCGACATTTTGGCGGGTTCAAGCTATGCTTGTCGGTATTTTTCGCGAGTGGGTGTTTGTGATGTGGTTTGGTTTAATAGGGAAACCGAGCAGCTTTTAAATATAGGGTTCCGCGGCAGGCAGTCTCGAAGTTGGTCGACTGTTGTATGTACCAAACGCAAATATTATTCCAAAAAGTGCGACTAGCGATATCGGCACGTGATTACAGGTGAAATTGTTTCGTCAGAAGAGAACCTAGTCTAACTGCCTCATGTTTATGACTAATGCTTTAAGATGAGTATAAGAGAACCTAATGGTCTTGTCAGGAAGATGACTATCTTAAGGAGTCATAAATTTGCCATTACTTGTACTACGGAGAAAGTTGGTATTTTTTGCCCATGAGGTGGTGGGGCACTCGCAGTGGACGAGAAAAGCGGCGGTAAATGGCCACCATTAACCCAACAACTTTGGGACAACCGAATCTTGAATGTTCCAAGCCATATTGGTTATTATTGAATTATCCCAAGTATTCAGGGCAATTACCTTGGGTTACTCTAGAAAGTTGGAACAATGAGCTTGGTAGGCAGGTACGAGCCTGGGGTTCTCACCGTCCATCGCCTCACCGAGTCACTTTCCATTATCTCGTCACATCTTTATCGCCCCATCATTTCAAAGCACGGTAAGAATTTAGACGATATCTATCCTCAATCAATATCCTCTCGTATCAAATCAAAAACCCATTTGCGGGATTTTCCACTACCATATTACTCTTTGAGTGTTTTCTCCCTCGCCTCTTCTCGCCTCAACGCGACCAAATCTGCAGCCGCATTCTGCTCCAAATAGCCTGAATACGAACGTGCTATAGAACGAGAAACTCTACTATTGAAGATACCCCGTGAAGGATAGGATATCTGGTGATTTAGTCTGGAAATTGGGCGAAAAGTGTGGTTTGTTTGGTGTTAATGTTCAGGGCTTGAGTGAGGGTTGGTAGAGGTGGAAGTTCCGGGAAAATCGGTATCAAACCTATCTCATAACACCACCTCAACGACTGTACCCTTATGATTAACAAGGATTATTTGAAATAAGGAATTGCGAAGTGCAACAAAATGTATTTCCTCCTATCTACCTACATAAACGGACCGTTTACTTGCCGCTACCTCTACAGAGTTCGGTGGTTCCCCTAATGTTGTGCATACGAACTGCATTAAAGCCCGTGCTGAGCAGCGAAAGGCCGAGAGACCAAGGGAAGGCACGAATCTAAAAATGGAACTTGTAAAATATTTGAGAGAGGGGATCATATTATTCGTCGTCGTATCCTAATTTTATACAGCTACAGTAATTCATTTTCTGTGCAAGTGTCCTTCACACAGGCTTTTTAAAACGCTGAACCCCCAAGCGCAAAGCAATGCGTTCCAACAACGCCTCTGCCCCAAAAGCAATCAACAAAAGGGACGTATGAATGACAACAGAGAAGAGTCGCCAAGGTGCAACATATATGAGTACAGGTGAATACATGACCACATTGTCTAGATGAGCCGCCAGAAACCGCTAGAAAAAAGAGAAGAAAAAATACAATTAGTGAGTCAGCCCTCTATGGCTTCTTCTCGCCGGTCTCGCCCTCTGGCTTGGCCTCACCAGCATTTGGAGCTTCGGATGATGCCTCGGCGCGGGCCTTGTGCATCTTGTCGAAGAGGCTCAAACTGGCCATCTGGAGTTCGTCGGTCTTCTCCTTGAGCTCTGCGGCAGTGGCGGATCCCTCAGCAGACTGGCTCTTGGTGACAAACTCTCGGAGGGAAGCAATCTTCTCACGGAGAGAGTCAACCTCGGTCTTGTCGAGTCTATCGGCGTATTCGTTGAGGGCCTTCTCGGTATCGTTCAAGACACTGTCAGACTTGTTGGCAGCCTCAATGGCAGATCTGCGCTCCTTATCAGACTCGGCATATCGCTCAGAATCGTCAACCATGCTCTGGATCTCTTGGTCAGAGAGACCAGATCCGGATGCAAGGGTGATAGACTGGTCCTTGTTGGTGGACTTGTCCTTGGCGTGAACGTGGACAATAGCATCGGCATCAATGTCAAAGGTAACCTCGATTTGAGGAACACCCCGGTGGGCAGGTGGGATACCAGTGAGCTGGAAGTTTCCCAGCATCTTGTTGTCACGGACAAGCTCACGCTCACCCTGGTAAACCTTGATCTCAACAGCACTCTGGAAGTCGGCAGCGGTGGAGAAAACCTGGGACTTCTTGGTTGGGATAGTGGTGTTGCGGTTGATCAGACGGGTGAAGACACCGCCGAGGGTCTCAATACCGAGGGAAAGTGGTGTGACATCCAAGAGAAGGACATCGGTGACGTTACCAGCAAGGACACCACCTTGGATCGCAGCTCCCATAGCGACCGCCTCATCAGGGTTGACAGACTTGGCTGGGTCACGACCGAAGATGCTCTTAACAGACTCGCTAACCTTTGGCATACGGGTCATACCTCCGACCAAGATGACCTCTTGAATCTCCTTTGCGGTGAGGTTAGCATCCTTCAAGGCCTTGCGGACTGGGTCGATGGTTCTGCTGATAAGAGGGTCGACAAGCTTCTCAAGTTGAGATCGAGAAAGCTTAGAGTTGATGTGCTTTGGTCCGGAAGAATCAGCAGTGATGAAAGGAAGGTTTATGTCGGTTTGCATAGAAGAGGACAACTCAATCTTAGCCTTCTCAGCAGCCTCACGGATTCTCTGGATAGCCATGCGATCGTTGGAGAGATCAATTCCAGAGTCCTTCTTGAATTGTTGGACCAAGTGACGGACAAGGTGAATATCGAAATCCTCACCACCCAAGTGGGTATCTCCGTTGGTGGACTTGACCTCGAACACACCCTTCTGGATCTCGAGAACGGAGATATCGAAGGTTCCTCCACCCAAATCGTAGACTGCGATGATCTTGTCCTCATCCTTCTCAAGTCCATATGCAAGCGCAGCAGCAGTTGGCTCGTTGACCACTCTCAGAACGTTAAGACCGGCAATTTGACCAGCATCCTTGGTGGCTTGACGTTGTGAATCGTTGAAGTAAGCTGGGACTGTGACAACAGCGTTCTGAATTGGCTTTGTGAGGTAGGCCTCAGCAGTCTCCTTCATCTTTTGTAGAACAAAACCACCAATTTGCGAAGGTGAGTATTTTTGGCTGCGTGCCTCAACCCAGGCGTCACCATTTGTGTGCTGAACAATCTTGTATGGGACCTCCTTGATGTCACGCTGGACCTCAATATCGGTAAACTTTCGTCCAATCAATCGCTTAGTGGCGAAGAGGGTGTTTTCTGGGTTGACAACTGCTTGACGTTTTGCTGAGACACCAACTAATCGCTCTCCATCTTCTGCGAAAGCTACTACTGATGGGGTTGTGCGGGCACCTGTAATAAACAAAGTCAGGGGGTGCATACAGTGAGAACTTCGTATTGCCACATACCTTCAGAGTTCTCAATAATCTTAGCTGCTGGTCCTTCCATAATGGCGACTGCGGAGTTGGTGGTTCCTGTTGATGTTAGCATCCAATTCTATCCCATTCACTGGTGGCGATAAACATACCCAGGTCAATACCAATGACTGGTCCCTTAACCTTCTTGTCATCTGAGTTATATCGTACAAAGGATGATGTGAAAGGCGAAGGTGTGCGAATTGAGGCTCGTGTGGTAGAGGTTGCGACTCTTGGAAGCTAGAAAAGGAGGCAAGTCAGTCGGAAGCATCATCAACAGACCGATCTCAAGGGACTTACAGCTCTGGCAAATCTGGAGGACAACATATTGGGCGGGCGCGACTGCAAGACAATAATTAAAGAAGAAGGTCGCTGGGAGATGAAAGAAATCGGTAGTAGAGAAAGGAGTGGTTGATTGTTTGTTGGATGGGATGGGAATGGAAGAAGGAGTTGCGAGTTCAAAAAACTTTGAAGGGGAAAAAGTCGTCGCGCTAGTCTTGGAAACTGATCGAAGAGCGGCCCGAGTGGGTGCTGACAAGGGTCAGACGGGGAGCAGGCGGTTCCAGGCGGCGACTTCGAGAAGCATCCGGAATTGAGATTTTAGCGGAGAATAATTAGAACCACTTTCTCTTCTTCTATGGGAGTTGAGTTCGGCTTTAGTGCCTGTAATAAATTTGGATATAAAGCTTCTTAGGTAATTAGGCTTAAGCTTGAATTATAGCTGTAGGTGTTCACTTAGTCTCCATGTTAAATATGAAGCCGAGGCAGCTGTGCTCAAAGCCGCTTTACCGGGTCTTTGTCGACCTCTCGGGATTGACGTATCGCTGGCCTGCAGCACGCATCTGATTCAGATATCTAGACGCTGCGACAATTGATATCGACCACCCCATACCATCAAATCCTACACGCCAAACACCGAATCCTAGAGCTTAGTATCGTTACTTGTTTGGACAAACTGCGCAAAACATTAATGAGAACCAAACTCCGGCAGAGCAGCAGTGAGCATGGCTGTCCTGAATGAAAGCTTGTGAGTTGCGCCACCAAGCGGTCGCAATAGTAACAACTATCAACCTCCAAGTGACATACGCTAATAGACGCTCTATACAGACATCATGCCACCGAGGACTTGATTCTTGCCAAGTACCGCAGATACTATCGTGCCATCATACACACCGGGTATGCCATTTCAAGTCAAGGCTGGACCAGGCAACCTTACTAACAACCCCATAGTCACTGGCAGTTACGCTCTTTAATCGGAACATCGCAACGAGGCGTTATATACTACCCCAGTGGCCATGAAATAATACGACTCGATACGAAATCCCGTGAGCGCGAGGTCATTACTACCGTATCATTCGCCCCGCGATGTCTTACAGCCTCGAAGGAATGGTTGTGTTGTGGAGGGGAATTAGGGAGATATGTTGCGATATGTCTGGATGAACGACGGAGGAGAATACCAGGCATAGACTCAGATATGGATCCTGATGAGCGACTGCCCCTAGATCTCGATCCCGCGAGTCGATCGATCCTCCGCGAGGCTCTATCAAACTCAGATATACTCCAAGCATCTTCTCGGAGGTCTAGAGGACCGCTTTCAGCAAAGACGGCAAAAATCGGCAAAGAAATTGTTAATTGTATCGAACTTTGGTCCCCGAGTCCTTCAGCTTCAGAAAAGGCATATAAAATACCAGTCGCGGTTGTTTCAAATAATGATCATAACGTCTTTATTGTCGATATTGCCGAATCAGAGATTTTGGATGAGTTGAACTTGCCAGATTGTGTAAATCGTTCTGTTATGTCGCCAGATGGAGAGCTGCTAATAACTATTTGCGATGATCCTTTCCTCTACGTCCACGAAAGACGAAAGAAGGTAGCAAATTGCGATGAAGTCGAGACAAAATTGGGTTATGAATGGGCTTTAAGGGGCAGAGTTCAGTTGACTGGTCAAAGACAAGCCGATAGAGGAGACATGCGTGGAAGTTTTGCGTCGTCATTTTCGGCTTCTGGGAAATATTTGGCCGTGGCAACGCAATACGGCGTGATTTCTATCTTTGAAACCGCCACGATCGCTAAAGAGGATGAGACTTCACTACTAGCAGTTTTCACATCTTCAAGACCTGGTCTAGAAGCAGGTCATGGAGCTGTTCGAGCAATCCAATTCTCCCCTGGACCTTTTGATCTTCTCGCCTGGACGGAGACAACGGGAAGGGTTGGGGTTGCCGATGTGCGAAATTTATGCCGTTCTCAACAACTGATCGAGCTGGACTCCCATTCTGAGGGGATGGAGAGAGTAATCGTGTCAGAAAAACCTGGCGACAGCGTGATAGACCCAAGATTGCGGAACTTTCGCGCTGAGCCCGCATCTACAGCCAGCACAACTCCAGACTACCTTGGTTCGGATTTGGAGCGTCGGAATCTTCGCCATTACTTAACAAGAGAGATGCTGGACCGACATCAGGCTCCTCTTACAACAGAAGAACTCGAGGTATTATCAGCCCATAGAATAGCTCGACGGTTGAGAGACACGGCAAACACCCCGCATACCGGGCGAGAAACTTCAGCAGACACTTCTAGTTTACCAAGAATGGGCCATTGGAGCGATGATCGATCGTCTACATCCAATATGGCCGGCCGGACAAGAAGTGTTGAACGTCGAATCTCGGCCGCAAACCTACCACCCGCTCTTCGTGAGTTTATCAATCCGGATCGATCGACGACATCCATCAGATCCTACATAAACGACCGAAACAATGATCGCGAAAGAAGGGTTCACTTGGACTTCGAGGTAGAACCGCGAAGGACTAGTGTTCTTCGGCTCACTGCCGGTGAAAGTTCCACAGCACGGGATTCATCAGAACCAAGTGCGGCGGCTGATGGTGATGGTACCCCTTCTGAGCGGCTTTCCTTGATCGGGCAGAGTCTTGAAGCAACAGGATCGGATTCAGCAAGCGGTGCGTGGCCAGAATTAGATGCTCTGTATCGAACTAGACTACCTCTGGAACCTCCCCTCGACAGGGCTGCTCGAGTCCGTATCGAAATAGAGGATGATGATCGACGAGATTTCGCAAATAGGTTGAGGCAACCCTACCGACCCTTGGGTGATCTCGCCCTCGGGACTCGTGATGAGAGTGCAAGTACGTTACGGAGATCACGGCCGGGTGCTGTAGAAACGATGGGCTGTACGTGGAGTGAAGATGGAAGGACCTTGTGAGTATCTTTTACCCAATTTTTGTTTCGGAATTTGCTAACAATCCTAGGTATATCGGTGCTGAGGATGGGATCTACGAATACCAGGTGAATGTTGCAGGCCGGAGGATATTTCCCAGCCTTGTTTTACGATGATTTTGTTTCAGCAATGGCGTTTGGGGGGATCAAGGGTGGTTGTCTTTGTTGGTTTTATTTTTTGATGTACGAAATTATATTCTATGATTGTAAAGTATCGATCTCTAGCAAGGATCTAGCAACTCACATAGCCCGGAATAGGATATGAGTTTCGACGTAAATACTCACCTGTTGCAAATATATATGTGATTTGGTTTCTTGGTTTGTTTTTTCATGAGTTTGTACGAATCTCACTAGAGTTTGTTTCCGACTCCTTGCTTTTTCCCGAATAAAGAGAGGGACTAGTGTCTACGGAATTCTATATATATTTGAAAACTGTAAACTCTTTCAACCTCGTTCCTCCTTTTAACTGCGTTGCAATTGCTTTAAAACCAATTCAATATGTTTAGAAATTATATGAAGTAAATTTCGGGATTGAAACTATTGGTTCTATTTCAAATGGCCCACGTTCTGGATGCTTCAAGATATTGATGCTGCCTGTGAGCAGATCAAGACGTCATGATCTTTCCGTGTCCATTCATTCCTGTTTTGAGGATTATTTGGACAGGTAATCTCGTGTATAAAGGTTTCTAATTTTCTTCTAGTTTTCGTGTTACTTGAAGTCCTAGTTTCGTCTGATCTGGTATATAGTACTGACCAATTGTATTGCTCCTTTAGACTTCTAGGTTGTGTGTCGAGTAATTCAAATTATCAGAATAGATTACTCAAGAATATTTGCTTCCTTAACTTACCCAAATAAAGTTCTGAGTTTTATATATATGCACAGAGAGTAAGTCAATACTTCGGACATATCAGCAATGTTTATTGAAAAGGATTATGTATAAGATAGAAATCAATTAGAATCTTTAATAAAGCCTAAGGCTAGATTATAGCAAGATCAGAGCTTTGTTTAGAGTGAATTGATTAATTCACTCATTCGCGAATAAAATATACCCGATCCACTGTCATGAGATGATATTATCTCGAACGGCTTGGAGAATTCATTGGAGAATTTATTACTCTAAGCAAACCAAACAAAGATTGCCATAGTGATTCATTCTCCTACGGGGTTTCAAGTGTCTCTGACATGATATGAGAACTAAAATATGTGGTTTAGGGCTCGTGGTGGACATAAAATGTGGCAGTAAATAAATCATCCGCGCCGCAACTTTCTAGACTATTTCCGACCTTGAGTATTCCAAAACATCTTGGCCAGAGTCTTATGTTCCAAATGCGTAGGACAATTTACTTGAATTGTGTTACGAAGATGGAACAATGAGGGCTAGGTAGGCAGGTACGAACCGAATCTAATGTCCATTGGGAGGAGGACTCATCGACGGTCAATAACCCGCAATATACGTGCAGCCTGCCTAAACCCAGGGCAAGCTTCCCAATGACTCTTTAGGTTGATGTTGGAAAATTCCCTGCGTGTCATACCCAATCTAGAAGTCAGATCCATAATACAGGCAGAAAGACCCACTTTCTTGCTTCCCGCGGCTGCTGTGCCGCCCCCCGCCGTCAGTGGGTTCTGGTATAAGTATACTGCGACAGTCATAAATCAACTACATACCTACTTCGTAGGATAGCATTGCCAACAAGTTATCCCACCACTGCTACTTCCTACAAACCAAGACAATGAACGAAGACCCAGCAATTGATAAATACCTGACGGACCTCAGGCACGCGGTAAGTCATGTATCTCGAAGTATATTTTCGAAAAAAGAAAGAAAAAAAGTCCTAATTCTTTACAGAACGAGAGGAAACCTAGAGCGAAGCGTGTCCGGAATTGGTACTTTGTCACTCTCGAATTCCTTGATATCCTCAAAGATTATGAGAAACACCCAAGACCATTCTATCAAATCTATGCCGATGTCGCCGAATTGTTTAATAATGAAGAAGTTCTTCTCGCAGGGTTTGAGAAATTTTTGAGGGAAACATTTTCTCGCCAACACGCTTACCTCGAGAAATGCGCATCTACTCGTCGGGGGCTTGTTTGCGGAGTACAAAACTCACCTCTACTCAGTCTTCCACGTGAGATTCGGGATAAGATTTGGGATGAGGTTGTGACAGGAAATATATTTCACATCTCAAAGATTCTAGACACAGAGGAAGAGGTCGACACCCAGGAAACCGCAGAAACACAGGAAACTGAAGAGACGCAAGAAACCGAAGATTCACAGGAATCTGAAGATTTTGAGGAAAACACCCCACCACCATCCAGACTGAGACCAATTCGCTATCAATATCAAGCTTGCCGATCACGAAATGGCGACTCAAGCTCCGCGTGTCCAGCTGGTATGGGTGATCACATCGAATGTCTCGACTCTGAACCCAGTAAACACCCCTGGTGTCCTTCCATCAATCTTGTCTGCAAACAAATTCTGTTAGAATTGCCGAAAAGCAAAGGGACATTTTATTCCGAGAATGCTTTGCAATTCGCCAATCTGCAGACAGCGGAGTCATTCTTGTTTGGCCTTAGTGAACCCCAGCGGTCCTCTATCCAGCACTTGAAGCTGGCCCTTCCTTTGGATTTGGTGTATACATCCGACTATAATTATGATGAGCCGAAACTTGCTCGGTCCTGGACTGCTATCATGAATTATTTCAGTGTTCCGTGGAAGAGAAGAACTGTAGGTCACTCCCGTACTCGTTCTTTTGACTCTCCAGGTTCTATAGATTCCACATTCTGCTCATGCTTTGCTGACATTTCTTTAGCTTGCTATGTATCCTGGGGACAGATATAACAACGAAGACCCGACTGCTCTTCTGAAATTACCCGTCTACTTCTACTACTCCGATTGCTATTATGACCGTAACCGAGAGAGGCTTCACGAAAGATACCAAGTAGGACGAGGTGGGACAAGCTGGGATGTCGGAATCTCAGGTTTGAAATATAAACGAGAGCCAAAACTTGACATCGCGATGGAGGAACCAACAAATCGTACGTTACTCCCAACACTAAAAATACCAGCCCTTACCAACCTCAAAATATTAACACATCCTTAGAAAACTGTCCGAAGGAATATCTCTACTCAAACATGCCCTTTTATGGACCTCAATCGTCACTGCACACAGAATTCGAAGTCAATGGAGATGAAGTACAGTGGTGGATACAACGTTTATGGCAATTCCAACAATATGATGAGTTCTCGTTTCAGCTCTACAATGAAGAGGGCTTGACTAGCAATGGGGAATTCGAAGATTTCGTGGCTGCCTTGAAAGACGAGATGAAGGGGCCGGTAATTGGGCCGAGGAAGTGTATGATTTTCGCTGGGAATATGCGCAACGACCGCAATACGTCTTATGTGGACATTGTCGGTAGGTAGAATTATATAAAGTAGACGTGGGGGCCCATTTTTTGTCGGAATTGCTGCTTTGAGACGCTTTCAAGGACTTTCTTTTGCCCCTCTCCGCGGTGGACATCAAAAGCGGCAGCAAATTCCCTCAACGGGTCTCGTTGTTCTAACTTACTGGCATAATTAAGTTGATTGTTCCAACTATCTAGTATAATTTTTAATTGTTCGAAGGCTTCAAGAGAATTAACCTTCATTGCCCTGGAAAGATGAACTACAGACTATGGTAGCCGTGAACAGTAAAAGCGTAGTTCCCCTGTTTAAAGTTATGGGGCTTTTTACAGTTATTATACACTTTTACCACCAAAATTATGCTTTCGAGTGAGTTTGGGTTAGTTAAAATCAGTGCGCATTTACGGTTTTTTCTGTGCATTATAACCATAGTCTGTATGAGGGCTAGGTAGGCAGGTACGAACCCAAACTATTTACTGTCGCCCACCCCCGCTAGAACCTCTCTGTACGAGGCGAGGATTAGCGATTTATAATAGTACACGGAAGATAGTAAAAGCCGTCACGAACTTCCTTTATATCCGTCACGGCAACTCCCGTCCCCAGATGACTCATCTGACATAAGTTTGAGGTAGATAAAAAGATTGGCCTGTAGCTTTGACACTGATGCCACGCAGCTAATACGATTCAAGGCTTCCGATTGGAGTCGCTATACGTGCTATCCCGCCCGACTAGACTTGGCGCCGGATCTGCGGTATACTTGGTAGTTGGGATAAATAATCGTACCCCCTGCCATGATGCTTCCAGCACATTCCCATACCCACTAGGCTCTCCACCAATCACTCAAGTACACTATCACGCTGCTTTTACTTCAATCGCCATAACCAACAGTCATTGATGGAGATGGCATACCAATTATTAGGCAGTAATAAAGCAGCGTTGATCAGCAGTTTGTGGCGTCGTGGCGCTAGAAGTACAGGGGTGTAATTATTTATCCCAACAACCACTAGATCCCACTGCTCACCCACCTTTTCTGGCACTTCTTCTCGCCTCCAGTTTTCGAGGCTGAGCGCCCTTCTATACATAATTAGGCTATTTGCCGATCAGACATCGCCAGAGTTATCAAAATCTCCTTTCTAGACTTGCCCTGCTACTGTGACGCCGACCGCACGAGCTACGACGTATATAGGTGGTGCGCACCTTGGGGGCCGGTTCTTCTTCAAATGTCTGGGGGACGGCGGTAAGTGTTTCCATTCGGTAAATAGGGGCTCAGGGGGCCACGATCGAACTTTGAGGTGAAGCACCGCTGCTGCCAAGCTAGTATCCACCCCGATAGGGCTTGCCAATACAGAAGCCATCCACATATAACACTAGCATGATCCCATGAGAAAAAGTACCGAGGGTAACGGGAAATACACTTTTCTCTGATATTCACCACCATGGACGAGAATTCTGGAAAGCGAAAGTCGACGCCCAGGTCCAAGACTGGATGCAAGAATTGCAGGTGAGCTAGCTCTCGCTAGGTATGGCTTTGCATTTCACAAACAAGAGGCTTACCATCTATCGCGTCGTAGGCTGAGACGGATAAAATGTGGGGAAGAACGCCCGTTGTGTGCTCGATGCGTCAAGAGTGGCTTAGAATGCGCTTATGATCCAGAAGCCGATAGTTCTCATGGCACCGGCTCTTTTCTCACATTCTCTATGAGGCCAAACGAATCCGGGCAGCCGTCGGAAACTGTTGCTGGTTATGTTCCTCCAGGACTCAAACGGAAGATTGAAGCCCAAGCTTTACGCACCCAAAGGAAACCCCGTCCAACAACTAAAAGGTATCCAACTATCCCTGCTTTATGTGGCGTATAAAACTTCATTTCTGACGGAAGGTACCAGGACTCTTGAAGAAAAGAGGACAGAAGAAGATATACACGATTATCAGAGAGAGTTACAAGTTCTTTCGCCTGTCAATACGAGTATACCCTTCCAACTCCCCGGAAACGATGAAGAAAAGCTGCATTTTTATTACTTCCGCTGTGAAACCCTTCATGATCTCGGTGGACATAGACATCTTGACTTCTGGGGCAAGACCGTCATCTCATACAGCCAGGAAGAACCCGTAGTACGGCATGCTGTGTTGGCCCTCAGTGCATTCCACCGCAACAGAACCTTTAACCAGGCCCTGTATGACAACAACTCCTTGCAACAATACAACAAAGCCCTGCAACAAGTACGAAAACTGATGGTCAACGAGACGAACCCTCCTGTGGAGATGATTTTGATTTGCTGCATGATATTCTACAGCATCGAGACTACCCGAGGCGACTACCAAACTGCAGCAAAACATGCCAAAGCAGGTCTCCAAATCTTAAAACAATTTTACCCTGAACTGAAAGCCCAGCCGAGCGCCTCCAAAACTCCTCGCAAGCGGAAAGAGATTGATCGAAATCTTCTCGCGTTATTCGTTGGAACTGATCTAGCACTCTGTGGTGCAGATGGTTACAATCGAGCGCCAGATTTCGTAACGACCACACCGGAAGAGCGATGTGGCAAAACACCAACAATGCCAGCAAAATTCACAAGCACACTGCAAGCCTCCATCACCTCCAACAAACTCGTCAACTGGACCTTCCAGATCCGAGACTTGATCCTTCGCCATTGGCACAACACGGGGCTTCCATTGGAACTGCCCCCTTATTTAGAAAAGGAAATAGAGATCATCCAATCCGAGTTGGATCGATGGACATGGGCATTTCGACGCTTCGTCCAGACCAAGAAGCTTGCAAAGACTAGCCGCGATGAGATGGACGATATCCTCTGTCACCAACACCAAATCCTTATGTTCAAAGTCAAGTTTTCCGATCTTCTCATACCGGACCCGAAAATGCTGGCGGGTGATACCGTGAAGAAAATTCAAATGGACGCCGAAACCAGAACCAAGTACTTTGGAGAAATCCTCACTATATTCGAAAGCATGGCTGTAGAAATCATAGCCAAAGACGAAAGACCTCGGTTTACGGTGTTCTACGATGGCTCGATTAATTCTTTGTCTTTGATTGGTATCACTGCGGGGAATGATGCCATGAGACAGAGAGCTGCGTCTTTGTTGAAGATCTGGCCTCAGAAATCAGGGTTGACAGATGGGAAGAGGATCGGATACGCCATTGAGAGGTCTCTGGAGATTGCGAGACAGAGAAGGGAGGAATTCCCGGAGGAGAAGAAGGATATCTTTGGAGACGTGATTATGAGTGTTTTGCAGGACCCAGCGTTCCAAACTACTGGGGAGGCTATTACCAAGAGTAAGCCGTTGGCTACTTTGACAGACCATAACGATTGAGCAATAGGGGTGTGGGATATGAATGAAGAAAGTTATGAGGTTCGTGGATTTATGACACTTTCTAAAATATTGAATGTTATAGTTGCTGTTGTTTTCAACATTTTGGAACAAGTATTGAGTCTCACTATGTATCTTGAACTATCAATTTATTTGTACAAATTCATAAGATGATTTCATTATGGCCTGTGACCAAGTGTTGTGCCAACCGTAGTAAGAATTTAGCGAGTCACCAGTGAGTTCACTTGAGTGCTAAATACATCACAAATTACTAAGCAAGGTCTTCCTCTCCTTTCATGTCTCCATGCCCGAAAAGACTGCCATATCTCAGGTCACTCAATGAGCTCAAAGCCTCAAACTCTCGTACCATTTGACTTCCCACCCTCGTCACTCTTTTGACTCATTTGGTTCCTTCCCTGGTTAGCATAACCAATGGTGACTCCCAACTTGGAAGACTCCTGGTCTTTTCCTTCCTCTCTTGACTTTCTGGTAGTATTTTTACCCTCTCCTCCCTTTCCACTGCTCACATAACCAATGACGATATCACCAGAATCTTCTTGACTGATTTCTTTGTTGGTTGGTTCTCTGGGTGAACCCTCCTTCGCTGGAACTTCCGTACTTGTTCCTTCATCGCTGGTTTTGCGGTTTCCACCCGCTCCCTCATCACTCACATAACAAATTGGTATCAATCCAGCTGTGGAATCCTTATAATCCTTTGGCGTTTCTGACATATTGGTAGTTAGTGCTTGCCGGATGACTAAGTATGTCAACTTGTCCTTTTCTTCGAAGTTCCAATTCACAGATTTACTTGTGAGCTTTTTAGTAGGAAGTCCATCTCCATTAGCAGACATGAAGCCTTATAACTTATAGCTTGGGTCTTCATATGTTTGTTTTTCGAAAAATGAACTTGTTTGTGAGGGCTCGTCATGTTCATCTCAAAATGATTCATGAGAATGAAGCTCATGATTTTTGCTGCATGTTCATTTTATCTTATGATTGCAAATCATCCGTGGTAGCACAAGCAGAACACTCAGTGTCGTGGGAGGGCCGTGAGCACTTCGTGTAATTGCCCTTTGAGCATTTGAGCAGGAATACGACAGGTAAACTTTCGAAATCAGCTAGATAGTAAGGTTACTCTATGCAACAACCACGCAAGAGGAAATTTGTCCAACGGTTAATTGTTTTCTTGTGAAAGAGAAAAAGAACCAAGAGTTATTTGCAGGTAAACCACAAGTAGCTCCCCCTTAAAAGGTTACGCTCTATTGGTAGGTTACCTACCAATAGAGCAAAATCAAAGGCCGAGTAACCCAACCTCATTTTGGCTTTCAAATTTCTCACCCTTTCTAACCATCTTGGCCATAATTTCTCCCCAAACGAGTGCTAGCATTTCAGTTTGGAAGCTGAAATATACCAACCCTCAATATTTGACATTTGAGGAAGGCAAGTAAGGGCATACCCGAAGTGGTAGCCCACCTCTATCTCAGGCCGAGAACCTCTCTCTCGCACGACTAAATGATAAGACGAGCCCACCCAGACCCAAGTTAGACATATCAAACACCGAATGAACAGCAACAAGAGTGATGCCATATCGCCAGTTATTTACGGGGGTTTGCCCTTTGAGGATAGGGATAGGATTCAGCTGGCTTGGGACGAGGTACAGTCTCTGCCCCTGCGATTCATTTTCGACAAAGATAAACCGTATATATGGAAGGACGGGAGGGGAGGTCTATACATGTGATGATGCGGCATGGGTTAGTCGTAGGTAAGTCGTTGAGCGGGAGAGGGAAGGAG
>LLCD01000282.1:0-21744 GCA_001414355.1 Hymenoscyphus salicellus
GGGGTTATACTTGGTGCTAAGCCGCCTCAAGTCTCGTGAGGTGGGTCACTCATGAGGTTGTTCCTTCTTCCTAGGTTTGGACGAGGCCGTTATTTGCTCAACAAGGAAGCGCCGGCCAGCTGGTCTCGTGGGCTCGACCACCAGCAAACCAAACCTAGCCTAGGATTTCAGAATCGAGGCATAGCCAATACCTTCCTACTTCTCCTTTGCTCTCTAGCACCCCCTAACTCTACTCGTTCCCGAAAATGGGACTCTGCTGGGCTTGGGAACCCGGAAGCCAGTCTCTCTGGTCTTCATCATGAATCATGAGTGCAGCTTGGAAGTGTTAAGGATTCCATAGTCTTTTCTCCAGAGTACAATATCGGGATTGCGAAATAGAAACATGTGCCTCCTGCCAAAAGATATCAAGGTCACCGAGAGGGAGCAGAGAATGTACACGACGAGCCAAAGAATCATTTGGTAAACCGGCTTACACCTCGCAATCGCTGATTCATATTCATGTACCCATATGTTTTACAGTAATTTCGTTGTTTTCCTCTTGTTAAGAGCTCAATAACTTTTCAGTGCTTTCATTTCTTTACATTGGGTTTTCGGGTCTCCAGACCCGGCTTTGCAATCACCACAAGTCACTAAACCGTAACTCACCAACAAAGTGTGTTATTTGTGCATATGGTATGTCTTGGACTAGCGGGGCAGCTCTGGTGGATATTTCCATGCTTGACTGTCAAGTATCATAAAGCACCTGAGTTTCGAGGAGCAAGGGGTTTTCTTTTATTGGTGCACTCATGATTTGGTTCCTGGCTGTTCTTGCTGCTTGGGCTTCGCAACTGAAAGGTCTCTTGATTGGAGGCATTGTCATTTATTTTTCCAAGTTAACAAGTTTACAAGATATAATTCTTCATTAGCACGAGAGGTGCTACCCAACTTCGGCATTGTAAAGATGCAGCTTATCAAGAACTTAGTTGCTTGGGCCGAAGCAAGTCGTTGGAGATGTTTCGTAAGCCAACCGCACGATTATTTTCGGTGCGAGGAACTCGGAGACTAGGGTTGTTAAGTACCGAAAACCAACCTACGTTCGGAGGCTAATTCTATACAGGCATAGCAAATAATGAAAATCAAGGGAACAGTAACTCGTTTAAATATTGTAATAGATTTTGGTTAAGCAAAACAAGTCTTCTCAACTTGAACTCCCAGACGATCCACCATAGCATACAAAAGGTATTAGAGTGAGATATTTGACACGCAATGACTTCTCAACCTCCTCAGAATGCCAACTCTCTTACCACTCCCCCCCTCCCACCGGACACCCTTGCCAGACAAGCAGCTGCAAACCATTGTATCCAACTAACCGAACTTGCCATCCTAAAAACTTTCATCGATTACAAGATTTTTGACCTTATACCAGAAAATGGATCTATCTCGGTGCGTGAACTAGCTAAAAAGGCCGAGGGATCTCACGATCAACTGTCCGCTTCCCAACACTCGACGACGAACGAAGAGAAAAGCAGTACCACCCAGCCTACTCAACCCAGCCACTCAAATCTACAAACCACCCCAAGGCAAAGGGACAATCCCACCTCCCTCGCCCTCCTAACTCGCTTCTCCAAATTTCTCTTCTCAACCGGCGTTCTCATCTCTCCTTCCCCAGGAGAAATAGCACACACACCCCTTTCAAGAGGTTACAGGGAGGGAGGCGTACCATCTATGCTTTTAAGTCATATCTCGAACTTCTTGATGCCGGCTGTTTCCATTTGGCCCGACTTCTTCGCAAAACATGGACTTAGGGAACCGGAAAGGGCGAATTGTATACCATTAGGGTTGGCGATGGGCTTCGAGGAAATGAATTTCTATGAGATTTTAAAGATGAATCCTGGGAAGGAGGAAAAGTTCAATAGGTTTCTTGGGGGGATTACACATTTGGTGGACTTGAAGGGGGTTTATGATTTTAGTTGGATTGTGGAGGTGTTGGAGAGAACGAAAGGGGTAGTTGAAAAGGAGGGTGGGAAGAAAAGTGCGGAAGGCAAGGTGGATGAAGAAAGAGTTTTGATTGTGGATGTTGGTGGAGGAAAGGGTGCCGGTTTGAAAGCTATTCTTGAGGATTACCCTGCCATCCCTGCAAAGCGATGTGTAATCCTCGACCGGCCTATGGTTATAGAAGAGAACAAAAGAGATATCGAAGAAGCTTTGAAAGACGTCCAATTGGTGGGAGGGGATATTTTCCAGCAACAGCCAATCCGAGGTTTGTCTACTAACTGCTTCTCAGAGTTTTCACAAAACTAATCTCTAAACAGAAGCATTGATTTACCACATCTCCCGCGTTCTTAATGATTGGCCGGATAACGACTGCATTCATCTTCTCAAGCATATACGCGAGGTATCTGCGGAGGATTCTAGGGTTTTGATTGTGGAGGAATTACTAGTTGAGAATCCGTCGCCATTGAGTCTTACGCAGGATATATTTATGCTTGGACTCGGGGGAAAGAGACGAAATGCGGAGATGTTTGGGGAACTAGGAAGGAGGAGTGGGTGGAAGGTTAAAGGAACGCATATGGGGGAGGGGTGCGGTGTTGTTGAATTGGTTGTTGATAGTGGGGAGCAGCAATTTCGAGGAAGGCCTGAAGGAAGTATCAGAAGCGGAGTTAGTGAGGATTGAAACTTAACTTGGGCTGGTAATGTTACCATGGGGCATCGAATGTGATTGACATCACCTAATATATGGGGAACAATTGATTGCTCGGGTAGTCTATCACTATCACTTTCCTCAGTGACTCGAACTTGAACTGGAATTGACTTGAGGATTTTCCACCTACCAAAACAACAAAAAGAGTAAATTAATTACCGTTATACCCGATACAGCTGATGTGATGTATATGGAAGTAACTGTGACCTCACACAGTGCTACGGGCCAAAGGAACACGAAAACGTCCATCAACGAGGTAACATTCTCCCACGATGCATTTGTCCGAGTAGCATTGCATATTTCTATATTAACAAGGGCGGCCACCATGGAAGTGGCGTCCGCCGGTATCTCCAGTTGGTTTAGACCCGTGGCAGTGGCGCTTGGGACGGGAACAGGGGTGCCTCCGAAATTCGGTTATTGAGCTGCAAGGACGGCACATACTAAGAAGCTCAATCCTTCATCCCGCATTTCCCTCCTCATCGTAAAGTAGGAACAAGACTTAGGATTCTCGGGGGAATTGTTTATCAGATTATCAGATGGGGGCGCTTGCAAGACGGCATGGGGTTTCAGGTTTCGCGAAACTTGCCTCGTTGTGGTAATGATAGGATCATTGTAAGACTTGTACATGCCCGCATCCTTCTGAAATGCACAAGTCTACATATAACAACTAGTTTGTTGATCTTTTGAAAAACTTCGTCTTCGTGTTTTCATTTGGTAATTTAGCGGGACCACTCCCCCTTTTTGGTTCGCTTACCAGTTGATTGTCTTGCAAAGCTGTCACAACAGCACCGTCGATCTTCGTGTAATTATAGTGCTTATAGCTTTCGTCATGGATGAATGTTTGCGCAGTATTCTTCTACGAGGTAAAGTTACATTTCTCATGATAGGAAATTTCTTAAGTCTCGTTCTGGACCAAGTTGAACCGCCGGTGCCGCGTTTCTTTCCAATTATAGCAATTGTATCATCAAGGTGGATCTAATGCGACGGTATGATTGCATATGGAACCTCCTATGACGACGAGAGCTTCTTTTTTTTTGGTGTCCAATTGTTGCTTGGAAATGATCGCTTTGGGACTTTGCTGCACACTATCGGGTTCCGAAAATTACAAACAAGTTATCCCAAATGCTGTGCTGTCATAGTTGGTGAAGTGGCACGTTGGCCAGGTATTGGACATGTCAATCAGATGAATTCATAATATAATTCGTGGAATACTTACAAGATGCGCTTGTACGTGCATGTACGGAATAAGCCCCGGGGTTTAAGGCTTAACGTAAATAAGCAACCCCTAGCAATGGCTTAGGTTGCTTCGTGTGAATCACGCGAGGTCGTATGCAGACCCTGGGAAGTTGATGGAGTAGCCCCGCCAGAGGGTGTACAAATTCCTGAGACAGATTATGCTTGTGCGTGACACCAAAACACATAAAAGTTGTTTTATTTACCACGACCTTTTATTTTTTGATGGCGAAATATTTTAGGCTAGGCATTATCTGGATATCCAATTAATCTAGCTGGAATACCCTTAATAAATCACTGCTGGGATGTTGTTTGGCGTTCCTAAGCACTAACCATCATCTGTCTCACGAATTCATACACCCCCTGGTGCCTCATATTCCTCCCAGACCACTGCATTCGTAGTGGCGGCGTGACTTGTCTTTTGAACTTCAAATCTATTTCTCACCTAAAATTTGATCGGTTGTCCGTCAACGATAGAAGGATTCCCACTGCACCATGCAGGTCGTGAGACTCGCATATAGCTGCATGGTTTCTGTTCCATCAGTAGTTCTCATATTTTTCCCATGTTGACCCTAATATGTAGATCCTCACTTTTTTCACGTTTTCAAAAGCCCGATAATTTTCGTCATTCCAATAGACTTTGACGCATCAATTCAACAAGGACTCTTACGGTGTGGTTTATCGTCGTAACAAATCACATCGTTCTCTGACATAACTGAGAACACCCCACTTCTAGACAAACTGATATTTTGTCGAATCCTTCCTTTCGTAAGCTGACCCGTCTATCCGTCGAAAGAGAACGCTGTCCATTGATTAGAGAATGAAATGCACGAGTTCATCGACAATCTCGTAATGCTAATCAATGCTTCTTCAATACGGCCGTATTGAGGATTGTTAATCATTCAACCACAATCATCTCGCTAGCAACCTACTTCGAACCTCTACTAGGTCCAGTTATCTGTTGACTACTTTGGGTGCGACGAGACTCGAAATAACATCATCGAGGTTCCGGTTGATTAGAGACTTGATATTTGACCTCGTTCCTTTTTGAATAGGGTAGGTAGCGCGTTTACCCCCAGAGTAACAGAAAGCCAATTTTCTTGGCTGAGAGTTTGGTTGTTCGGTTGGTAGGATTGCGAAAAAAGAGGCTTGACTTTCACTTGCCGATACTAGAAATGATCTGTCGTTTATGGGACGATTCTGATGACATGCGTTGAGGGAAAGGTTGGAATTGCTTGAAAAAGCTTACTGTCTCGTACCATTAACATTCTTCCCTTCAACGCGGCAGGCAAGTGCGGGAGGCGCAAGCTTACTTTTGGCCAAGCTGGAAGCCAAGGACGGGAGTGGTTAAGATGGCGAAAGCCTTGCATAGGAGAATAAGACGGCAAGTAGCGGGAAGCGTACGATGAAGGAGGAAATAAATACGTCAATGTGGGGCTCAATAGCTAGGTACACGCGTATGAGCTCTGGAAAAGATATAATTATGCGCTCAATTGTAGTCGTAAAACTTAAAGGAGACGAGTCAAGCTAAAATATAGGTTTTGAAGACTTGGAAAGTGACGGATCTTCTACTTTGTAGCTGCATTTCCGTGATGGTGGGGTGCCGATTAGTTGCAGCTTGTTTGGTGTCTCCTACTTGATTAGGACTGGACTACGCACCTAAGATTTATCCTGCTCATATCCTTTCAGCCACCAATCAGCTGTCAGCATTTAAAATGCATCCTGTCAAAAATGGTACGTGAAACCAGGGGCTGAATGTAGGTGGGGAATGACCCCTGTAAATCATACGCAAGCTACTCCTCCTGGTGTAACGGTACCCGATTGATTCTCGCAGACAGTGAGTTTACGGATGCTTCTTCAACTCATTGTATTCCTTGCATATGTTAGGCCAAGTCCACATTTTCTTTTGACCATGATGTTTCCTCGCTCCCTTAACTCCTACTGTCGATTCAACTTGAGACTATCACCCACTCAGTTCTCGCTATTGTAACAACAACGAGTTGCCATGTGGGATTGGAAGTGCAAGTGAAGGTAAGCGACTCCATTCCTTAGAATCACTCACTCCAATAAATTGTATGGATTGCCATAAATATGTTTTAAATTAGGATGATGCAAGAACAACTCGACAAATAGGGTTCAGCATCATGCAATTGCTCTGGCTTTGGCTAATTATTGAGCAGGCTGAAAACTGAACTGCTGTACTGAATCCGAACAAAAATGCAGCCAACGAGATTTGCTTGTGATCGATGCAGAGGACAGAAACTTCGTTGCATAAGAGAAAATGGTTACTATCAGCCTTGCAAACGCTGTCAAAAGGCAAGCGTAGATTGTATCGACAGCCCTCAAGCTCGCAATAACCGAATGCGTCGAATATCCAACGAGCCGGAAACAACATCGGCTACACTCCAAAGAGGGGCCTCCGAATTTTTTCCGATTTTAGGCGAAGGATCTTTCGTAGGGGCTCCTATCCTTTCCCAGTCTGCAGATATAACATTTGGCGATACGTCTGACGTGGATCTATCTGTGGAGCCTTGGGGCAGTTGGGACACAACAAATCAGACACCACCTGGGGGCATCCAATCATCTAGCTTGATGACTTCTAGACCAACCCCAAGTGATAGCTTGCGATCACAACATACACTGTCAACAGCCGGGGATTATGCGGGAAGAAACAGAGAGTATGGTGATCACAGAAACATCGAGAATGGGGGAGACTCACAAGGATATCTTCTCCAAACAAGTCCAAGTGCACTTCTTCCTGGGTCCGGTGATACAGAGACGGACTTTTCGATGGAATCGGAAATGAAACAGCTCCTGGCCTTAACACACTCACTTTACTTGCAGCAAAAGGCTTTGGAGTCTGCACCTTGGGCAAATTATCTTTCCTCTCTTTCTTTCACGGCCGGACAGAAGCTTGAAAATGGAGAAGAGGGAGCGGGGAAAGCTATTGGAGAGATTCTCAGTAACTCAGAGCTTTTCCTCAAAATCATAACCCGATTTTTGGCACTGACGGAAACTCGAGAACAGCCAAGTAGAAGACAAAATGAAGATTCTTGGCCTTCTGCAGATGTGTCTTTACAAGATATTGAGAGTGGTGGAGATAATGGAGGCTGGAGAACAAACCCGGAACGCCCAAATTCTTCTGCTTTTCAACAAAGCGCAGCTTCAGTTGACCGCTTTTCTACAGGACCACCAACACCAGATCAGCTCGACACACCAACTATCCTTCTGGTTCTTAATTGTTACAATCGTCTTCTCTTTATATATGCAACACTCTTCGCGCACATAAAACAATACCTTTCTTCGTCACCTCCAACGGCTTCCAATAACAAAATCAGCAACCTTGGTACGAATAGCAACGCCGGGCCTTTGCATATCGGTGGGTTTTCTTTGGGTAGCTACGGGGAAATCCAAATGAAGGTCTTGGTAGACATTAGTGTCCATTTCATTACAAGAATCCAGCTGTCTTTGGGAGTGCCGCTGGATCATACTCTTATGGGGGACGACACCGCTGGGGGCATGGATCTTTGTGACAGTCCGGGCACGGATGGAGGTCTGTCGGAAATACCACAAATGAGAATGTTACTGGAAACATTCATCAAGACAGTCGGGATGGATGGCCACGAGGGGACGCAGGAGCGTGGATGTGGGTTTTCGGAGTTGAAGAAAGAGTTTAAAGAGTTGCAAAGATTGCATAGATGGAAACTTTAGATTGGATAGAAAAGGGGTTGCAGGTAGAGCTTTTCTCGAAACCAGAAATCAATCCAACTGGCCAAACTCGTTGGCGGAGGAAGCGGTAGATTTTGCTTACTGTTATCTAAGAATACGTTAGATTACCATATGTTATCAAGAACCATCAAACTAAGATCTCTCCGGTATAGTCACGTGTGACGTCGTGAAGAAGGGTATTTCGTCCGATTGGCGGTGAAACGGAATCAACCAACCTCCCTTTTTTCTTTCTTCCATCCACGACAAGAAAATAGGAAATCACACGGCGAATCAAATCCAAAGCTTGACATTGTATTTAACGTTGCCAAACAGTAGCCCGGATTCTCACAATGAGGTCAAGGATAGTGGCTGTGGACGCCGGGAATTCCGGTTCCTCCTCCGAACAGCACCTTCCCAGAAACAGCGGAGTCATGGTTTATGGCACTATTCTGCTGCTGAAAATCTGGTAGGGAAGATTGGTTGCCTCTATGCCTCTCGGCTACCTGAATACTAATTCGGTGCGGCTCAAAATGTAGACCCTCCGAGCTTATGCATCCGAAGGTTACGCATTGTTCCGTATGGCTTGTCTGTTATGTAGAGATTCCGAGTCGCGATGGAGATCATCTACCTAAGCACCGAATTTCTTGTTCATTTCGGGGTGCCGACTTCGCTTGCTAACAGGGGTATGTTCCAACTTCCAATCTAGTGCAGAATACCGAAATCCCCTTCTAATGTGGCTGAAGAGACGAGTATAGTACAGAGGACTGATGGCTTGCCGTCCACGGGCACAAAGAAAGAGAAAAACATCCTCAAGCTTCAACATTGCCTTGACGAAAAACTCTTCGCAGCACTCACAGCTGAAAATTTACCTCATTGACCCCTCGAAAAAAAATACAGGCATCAACAAGAATGGTTTCTCATCAGGACGAACCAATTGCCGTGATAGGTGGGTGTTATCCGAGTTCTTTTTCCCTCTTTTAGGTTGTTTTATGAAAATGGAGACACGATTTCCTCCCCACTCAACTCATTTGCACCTCAATTTCCTCAAATATACTTCTGCAAGTGGCAATACTGATTTGAGATCATCCGCAGGCACTGGATGCCGGTTTCCCGGTAATTCAACTACGCCTTCGAAACTATGGGATCTCTTGAAAGCGCCTAGAGATGTACTCACAAAAATTCCGGAAGAAAGGTTCAACCCTGAGGGGTTTTACCACCCAGATGGAATGCACCATGGAACTACT
The DNA here is from genome assembly GCA_001414355.1 of Hymenoscyphus salicellus. Lineage (NCBI taxonomy): Eukaryota > Fungi > Ascomycota > Leotiomycetes > Helotiales > Helotiaceae > Hymenoscyphus > Hymenoscyphus salicellus. Next base: position 8,866 of record LLCD01000282.1, read on the forward strand.
GATGGCACGTACTCTCCGAGTTCTTTTCCCCTATTTTGGGCTGTTGTAGGAGGATTGAGACACTATTTCCTCCTAAGACAACTCACTTCCTCCTCTCTGGAAATGGCAATACTGACTCCGACATGTTCTGCAGTGAAGGAATCATATTTATTATCAGACGATCATCGTCTCTTCGACGCCCAGTTCTTTAACGTGAACCCAATGGAAGCCAATTCCATGGACCCTCAACAGCGTTTATTGCTAGAGACTGTTTATGAGTCTCTTGAATCGGCCGGCCTACCTCTTGAACGACTTCAAGGCTCTCCCACGGCGGTATTCGTTGGATTAATGTGCGAAGAATACAGTTCTCATCTTCTTCGTGATCCTGATACGACGCCAGTGTATATGGCAACTGGTACTGCAAGAAGTATCATGTCGAATCGAATCTCATATTTCTTTGATTGGCATGGTCCTTCTATGACTATCGACACTGCCTGTTCGTCTAGTTTGGTTGCTGTCCATCAAGCTGTTGGTGCTCTTCATTCTGGCGAGTCCCGGGTAGCGATCGCCGCTGGGGCAAATCTTATTCTTTCGCCAGAGCCATATATTGGTGAGAGCAAGCTAAAGATGTTGTCTCCAGGAAGTAGATCACGTATGTGGGACCTGGAAGCAGATGGATATGCACGCGGTGATGGAATTGCATCGGTCGTCCTGAAAACTCTCAGTGCTGCTCTTGAAGACGGAGATGATATCGAATGCATCATTCGGTCGAGTGGAGTAAATCAGGACGGAAGGACGACAGGAATTACCATGCCCAGTGCAGGTGCTCAGGCAAACCTGATCCAACAAACTTATGCGAAGGCAGGGTTAGACCCCCAGAACGAGGCAGATCGGTGCCAGTATTTTGAAGCACACGGGACAGGTAATCACTCCTTTTGTTGTACTTTCTTTGATTTTCACGTTAATTCAACTATGAATGCAATGCTAATATTGTTTTCCCCAAAAGGTACGCCTGCTGGAGACCCCATAGAAGCTGAAGCCATCAACAAGGTATTTTTTGGCTCGAATCGATCGAGTGAGCTAGAAAGCGTTTCCGAAAAACTGTACGTCGGCTCCATCAAAACTGTAGTTGGACATACAGAAGGCACAGCTGGCCTTGCAGGTTTGATTAAGGCCTCGCTCGCTCTGAAAAATAAGGTCATTCCACCAAACTTGCTGTTCAAAATTCTCAATCCAAAAATCAAGCCATTTTATGGTAATCTCGAGGTTCCAGTAACAGCCATGTCATGGCCAGTAATCCCACATGGCCAGCCTCGCCGCGCTAGTGTTAATAGCTTTGGATTTGGTGGAACGAACGCCCACATCATTCTAGAGAGTTATGAGACTTCGAAAACGGAAAATGCAAACTTATCTTCAGATCTCCCAACATCTATGCCTTTTGTGTTTTCCGCTGCATCGTCTCAATCCCTTGCTCAGATGTTGTCAAGATATTCTGCACTACTCAAGTATGTTAAATTATTTTGTACTATTTCGCTATTCATGCTTGTAAACTGACGCCGAGGTCTTGTGAAATAGGATCAATACATCTCTTAGTCTTCGAAACTTGCTATATACGCTTCATTCCAGAAGATCCACCCTCCCTTTCAGATTCTCCGTCTCAGCTTCGACAACAGACCAGCTCTCTTCTAAGATTGATTTCATTCTTTCCAACAAAGAGAAGGATGTTGGCAATCGAGTTTCAGCAAATAATCCCTCCATTCTGGGTATATTTACGGGTCAAGGGGCACAATGGGCGAACATGGGACGGGAGCTCGTTCTTGGCTCCCCTCGCGTACGTGAAATCATCGCCCGCCTCGACGAGACGCTCGCAACCCTTCCTTCTAACGACCGTCCCACTTGGAGGCTAAACGAAGAGCTCCTGGTGGAACGTTCAAAATCACGACTTAACGAGGCAGAGATATCTCAGCCTTTGTGCACAGCCATCCAAATTGTTTTAGTTGATCTCCTGCACGCTTCTGGGGTCAAGTTCAAAGCAGTGGTGGGCCATTCGAGTGGAGAGATAGGTGCTGCTTTCGCAGCAGGTTTTATTTCTGCTTCTGATGCTATAATTATTGCATATTATCGGGGTCTCTACGCTCATCTCGGGCGCGCAAAAAAACAAGGTGCAATGTTGGCAGCTGGGACTTCGTTGGAAGATGCAACAGAGTTATGTGCATTTCCAGAATTGGAGGGGCGGGCTTGTGTTGCTGCTTGTAATTCTTCATCGAGTGTTACATTATCTGGGGATGCAGATGCTATCGAGGAAGCGCAGATGATCCTTGAGGACGAAGACAAGTTTGCCAGGCTTCTCAGAGTTGACACAGCGTATCATTCACATCACATGAAAGCATGTTCCGATGCATACCTCAAAGCCTTAACAGCCTGTAATATCGAGATTCTGTCGCCTGCCAACCCGACCTGCGTTTGGTACTCTAGTGTGGACAAGAGCGCGATGAACAGTGGTCGAGTCGATCTCAAAAACACCTACTGGAATAACAATATGCTCAACCCTGTTTTATTTTCGGATGCCATCAAAACTGCAATCGCAAACACCAGTGGCCCGTTCAACCTCGCCATTGAAATAGGTCCACATCCCGCTCTCCAAGGGCCAGCTTTACAAACATTCCAGGATGTAACAACGAACGCCCTACCTTACACTGGAACATTGAGACGAGGTGGTGATGCCATGACAACGTTGTCAGATGCGCTCGGCTTTGTGTGGGAGAACTTTGGGCCGGATTCCGCCAATATCCCTCACTTGAACGATATCCTCTCTACAAAGACTGAAGCGCCAACTATTCTCAAGGACCTACCATCTTATTCTTGGGACCATGATCGGATTTTCTGGTTTGAGTCACGAAGCACCAAGATGTATCGTACTAGATCTACCCATACCCACGAATTGCTCGGTGTGGTATGTGATGATAGCAACGAGGAATCCCTTCGGTGGAGAAATCTTCTTCGACCGAGCGAAATCCCATGGCTGTCAGGTCATAAACTACAGGGCCAAATGATTTTTCCAGCGGCAGCATATGTAGTCACAGCTATGGAAGCTGGAAAAGAACTCGCGAAAGGACGATCAATCAAGCTTTTGGAGGTTCAAAATCTTGTCATCGGAAAATCCATGACGTTCGAGGAAGGAGATCTCGGTGTTGAGATTGTCTTTGCTATCACCAATATTAAAGTGCAGGACTCTCGCGTTTCTGCCGACTTCACCTACCATGCAGGTCTGGGTAAGAGTCCTGACACTCTCACTCTCATGGCAAGCGGCGCCGTACAACTTGTTCTTGGTGACCCGATGGTCTCGTTATTACCCCCAAAAAGCTACCAAGCTTCGAACCTCGTGGATGTGGATCAAGATCTTTTCTACGAATCGCTTGAGCAACTCGGTTATGGCTATTCGGGACCTTTCCGAGCGTTGTTTGACCTTAGGAGAAAGTTGGATGTTGGAACAGGAAACCTCGCCAATCCCCACTCCTCACTTCCTGGAACACCACTTATCATTCATCCAGGGCTCCTAGATGCGACATTCCAATCCTTATTCTTGGCGTTCTGCTGGCCAGGAGACGGCAGTCTCAAGGAGCTTCATGTCCCGACAAAAATCAAGAGCATCAAGATCAATCCAACACTGTCCCAAAATCTCAAGAATGAGGGAGATCTTCCTTTCAACTGCTTTTTGACCCAGAGATCCCGAGGAGGTGTTAGCGGTGATGTATCTATGTATACATCAGATGGCGAAGACGCAATTTTGCAAATACAGGGCGTTGAAGTTGTTCCGTTTGCGCCTTCCAGTGCTGCCCTTGATCGTGCTTTGTTCTCTCGTATCGATTGGGATCTTGCCGCCATTGATGGAGAAGTGGCGGCTGCTGATGATCAACCTACTGAAGAAGAATACCAGTTTTCTTCTGTTGCAGAGCAGACAGCTTTGTACTATATGCAAAAGCTCCTGGCCGAAGTTTCAGATTCAGAATGGGCTCAATCTGAGTGGCACCATGCCCATCTTCGGCATTATGTCACTGATACGATCTCAAAGGTCCAGAATTCCGATATCACCTTTTGGAAGAAGGAATGGCTCGATAATACCAAAGATGTTATAACCGAGCTTGGAAATAGGTTAGTCAGAAAGTCCAATTTGTTCGATTACATTCTAACAAACGTAGATACCCAGGTAGCTTTGAACTGGAGCTCATTCGAGCTGTCGGGGAAAATTTACCTGCTGCTGTTCGTGGGGAGAAACAGATTCTCGAGTTTATGATGCAAGATAACATGCTCCAAAGACTTTACGCTGAAGGCACAGGTGTGGGGGAACAGACAGTGTTTTTAGGTCGAATGGCCAAGCAATTAGTTCATCGCTACCCACAGACCAATATATTGGAAATAGGTGAGTTTTGTTCCCAGCATATAACCACTAGTTCTAACTTTTGGTATAGGCGCGGGAACTGGGGGAGCCACAAAGAGCGCTTTGAAAGAGATGGGCGAAGCCTTCACCTCTTATACTTTCACCGATATCTCCCCAGGTTTCTTCGAAAAAGCACAGCAGGTTTTTGAAGAATATAGTAACCGGATGTCATTCAAGGTCTTGGATATCGAAAAAGACATCGAATCACAGGGCTTTGTTCCGGGATCCTACGATGTTATCGTGGCCTCGCTCGTTTTGCATGCCACCAAAGATATCGAAGCCACACTGCTCAATGTCCGTCGTTTGCTAAAGCCCGGTGGCTTCCTTCTTATGTGCGAACTTACTAGCCCTCCTCCTTTAAGAATGGGGTTTGTGTTCAGTGGCTTACCTGGCTGGTGGCTCGGTGTCGACGATGGCCGCACGCTTTCGCCTTGTATCAACCCTGCCCAATGGGATACAGTCTTGCGTAAGACTGGGTTCTCTGGTGTAGATTCAATGACCCCAGAAGTTGATTTCATGGTACGACCTGGGTTTGTTGTTGCATCTCAGGCCATCGACGATCGGACAATAGCCCTTCGTCAACCTTTGATATCCCCTCCGTCAGTTGCGAACGTGCCGGAACTCATTATCATTGGCGGCAAAACGTCACAACTGGTTGAGCCAGTGGCAGGAATTTTGGCCCCTTACTGCACTCAGATCCAGAAAATCGATGGTTTGGAAAGCGTCCAAGAGAATACCGTCTCTCCGACCAGTGTCATTCTCATCCTGGCAGACCTTGACACACCCACTTTCAAAGAAATCACTAAACAAAAGCTCGAGGGTATCAAATTCCTCTTCGATCATACCAGAACAGTGTTATGGGTAACAAGTGGCTCTAGGGCTGCAGTTCCATACTCGAACATTGCGGTGGGATTTGGTCGATCCTTGGCAGAAGAGCTGCCACATGTTAGGTTGCAATTTCTAGATCTTGAAACGTCCCATCCTCCCGATCCCAAGTTCATCGCTGAACATCTTTTGCGAGGGCATTTGTTGGATGCTTGGGAGCACGAACGAGTCCAGGGTAATATGCTTTGGTCGAAAGAGCCGGAAGTTAGTCAAAATAATGGTCGAATGTTCGTTCCTCGTCTTATCGCAGACAAACCACGCAATGATGTTTACAACTCTGGGCGGCGTCTCATAACCAAAGAGGTCAATCCTGGAGAGTCTCCCGTCCAACTCTATCATTCAGACACCTTTTACAGCATCAAGGAGAGTTTGGAGTCTAATTCCTCTGCCGGCACAATCTCCCTCAAAGTTACGCACTCTTTGCTCTCTCCGATACAAATTTCAACGACATCTTCACTTTATCTTGTACTTGGGATGAATCCGAAGACTCGAAAGACTGTTCTGGCCTTTTCTGAAACTAATGCGTCTACTGTTCAAGCACCATCTAAGTGGGTAGCCGGTTTCGAAATACCGGCTGGGTGTGAAGCAGAAACCCTATATCTTGCGGGGATTCATCTTGTCGCGCAAGCGATCATTCCAACCGACTATCTAGGAACGACCGTTCTGATACACGAGCCTGATTTAGAAATGGCATCTATACTTTCGAAGCTTGCTGGTGAGAGGAACTTGAAAGTTAGATTCACAACACATATACCCGAAAAGGCAAACCTTGCTGGACCATGGACTTTCATCCATCCATTGTCAACGAACGATGATATCAGGCAATCACTTCCGCATGATATCTCAGTATTCTTTGATTTGACAGCTTCAACTGAACTAAACTCAATAATCGAGCCATCCCTACCGTCTTGGTGCAAGACTGCAAATCTAGGTGCGATTTTTGGAACCAGCGCTCGCTTACACGGAGAAGGTCTTAGCGAGAAAATAACCAAATGCTTCGTCGGGTTCTCTGAGCCGCTACTTGAAATCAACAACAACACCCAGAAGGCTCCAAAGATTCGAGTCGAGGATGTACCGAAAGCCTCTAATATCGATAATCTAACTGTGGTTGATTGGACGGATGTCTCGGCTTTGTCAGTCCCCTTGGAGCCCGTTGACTCTAGAAACTTGTTTGTTCCAAACAAAACTTACATCCTGTTTGGTTTGACAAGCAATCTGGGACAATCACTTGTTACTTGGATGGTTCAGAGAGGGGCTAGAAACGTCGTTCTCACAAGTCGACATCCAAACATTGATCACGTCTGGATCCAGAGCCTAGAGAAAATAGGTGCTTCGATTAAAGTCTTTGCAAAGTGAGCGAGCCCTATGCAAAAGTTTAATAATAAATGCTAACATATTTAGCGATATTACGGACAAGACTGCTTTGCAAAAGTTGTGCCGAGAAATTCGAGACCGTTGTCCTCCAGTCGGTGGTATCGCTAATGGAGCCATGGTGCTTCAAGACACCTTGATTCGCGACCTTGATACCGACACTCTTGTCAAGGTTCTAAAACCAAAAGTGGACGGGAGCCGATATCTCGAGGAGATCTTTCATGACGATAAGCTTGACTTCTGCGTATTTTTCTCGTCTCTGGCAGGCATATATGGCAACCGTGGACAGGCTAATTACAGTGCTGCTAATGCTTTCATGGCGGCCCTTGCTGCCCAGCGAAGAAGCAGAGGACAGGCTGCATCAATCCTTCATCTTGGTGCAGTGATGGGAGCTGGTTACGGTATGTCTTTGTTTTTTACGATTAAGCTCTTTTTCATCCCATACCTCTTTTTTTCGTCTGTCTACTGTGATTATCTCCTAGCTTTCGGCTCTTACTGACATTCTCCCTAGTATCCCGAGAGGGCACCTCCGCGCTGTTAAGGTCTCTTGACCGAGCAGGATGGTTGTGGTTGTCAGAAAGAGACTTTCACCAATCTTTTGCCGAAGCAATCGTACGTGGCCATTCAGACTACGAACAACCACACAAATGTGAGGTTCTAGTCGGTGTGAGACGCGTCGAGCCAGAAGAAGGTCTCGAGCGACAGTGGTTTGATAATCCCAAGTTCCAACATTGCGCGAACCAGCAAGGCAGCACTGTGAGCAAGGCAAATGACTCCTCAGCTACTGTCTCATTGAAGTCCAAACTGCTTGCGGCAACGACTGAGAAAGAAGCGTACGAAATGATCAAAGGTAAGATCAACCCAAACTGTGCTCATTGAGGCGCTGCTAACAATTATCAAGATTCATTTCTCGCGAAGCTAAAAGTTTCCCTTCAACTGCAAGAAATTTCAGAAGGCAAGCAGCAGGCCATACTTTCACAAGGGGCTGACCAGCTGGGAATGGACTCTCTGATTGCGGTGGAAATCCGCTCATGGTTCCTGAAAGAATATCAGGTTGATATTCAAGTGCTCAAAATTCTTGGGGGAGCGACCATCGGCGAGATTCTTGATTTGGCACTCGAGAAATTGCCTCGGGGGCTGATTCCAAATATTGAATATTCCGATTCCGGGAACTCTCATCGTGCCGGCGAGGAAACTCCAGTTTCTGAAAGTAAGGCAACAATAACAAATTCGGTCACTCTCAGCCTAGAAGGAAAAGAGTCGGTTTCCACGCACCCTACTACCTCTTCAGCATCCACTGCCTCTTCTGATGAGCTTCAGTTTGTAAGAACAGAAGAAATGGGCTATGGGCAGTCAAGATTCTGGTCACTTAGAAGCCTCTTAGAAGACCAAACAACTTTCAATATTGTTTGCTCTGGTCGCCTTACTGGCCCCCTGCGCATAGCCCAACTTGAAAAGGCTATCCTGAGAGTGGCTCAGGTTCACGAAGTGTTGCGTACCGCTTTCTTTGAGAGTAAAGATCACAAATTCCTTCAGGGGATCCTGCCACAGTCAAAGGTTCATCTCGAGAACCAAAACATTGCAAGCGAGCAAGAATTATCCCGGGAACACGATAAAATGCGTGCCCACGTCTTTGACCTGGAACATGGTGACACCTTTAGATTCAAGGTTCTCTCGCAATCTTCAACCTCACACTTCTTGGTCATTGGCTACCATCATATCGTTATGGATGGAATGTCCCTCGAGGTCCTTTTGTCTGATGTTGCCAAGGCATACGAGGATAAACGACTCGATTCTCCCTCTTTGAATTACTGCGACTTTTCCTTAGAGGAACGCGAAAACGTCACTTCCGGTCGAATGGCTCCAGAGCTAGCCTTCTGGAAAAAGGAGTTCCGGGAAGTCCCCCCTCCTCTGCCATTACTTCCATTTTCGCAAAGTCGGGCTCGCCGGCATCTGTCGGCATACGATTTTGTCAAGGTCGATGTCAAAGTACAAGCTACACTAGCAGCTAGAATCAAAACCATCTGCAAGGAACAAAAAGTCACCCCTTTCCATTTCTATCTGGCCGCTTTCAACTCCTTGCTCTTTAGGATATTGGATACAGAAGAAATTTGTATCGGAATGGCCGATGCCAACAGAACAAACAACGCCATAATGTCAAGCTTGGGAATGTTCTTGAACCTTCTTCCGCTACGATTCCGTGCACAACCGAACCAAAAATTCAAGGATGCTCTGAGAGAGGCTAGAGTCAAGGCCTACGCTGCTTTGACAAATGGCAACGTGCCTTTCAACGTTCTTTTGGAAGAGCTCGATGTACCCCGCTCCGCTAGTCACGCGCCGTTATTTCAAGCATTCATCAATTACCGACAAGGTGTTCAAGAGAAGCGATACATAGGTAATTGTGAAGCAGAGGGCCTTGATTACCAGATTGCACGAAGCTCTTACGATATATCGTTAGATATCATTGACAATCCTGGAGGAGATTCCACTATAACCTTTATGCTCCAAGAAGGATTATATTCTGAAGCTGACGCCAAGATACTCCTGGACTACTTCTTAAATATTCTTGAGGGCGCTTCATCCAATCCTCTGCTGTCCATTGATTCACTGCCGATTTTCAGTCCCTCGAGCATTCAAGAAGCAATCGCACTTGGGAGGGGTAAGTCACATATAATTCTCATCTGGAATATTTTGAGCAAAAGGCTAACAGATTTCAGGGCCGGAGGTTGAATCTACATGGGCTATCACTCTCAGTCATCAAATTGACGGTGAAATCGAGAAAAGAGGCTCCGAAATTGCAATCAAGGATGGAGTCGGACCGGACTTGACCTTTAGACACATGTCTAATCGCATAAACCAAATTTCGACTGCTCTATCAGCCTACAATCTTCCGACACAATCGATCGTTGGCGTTCTTCAGGAGCCCACCTCGGATTGGATATGTTCTTTGCTCGCAATTTCGAAACTTGGACATATCTACCTCCCTCTGGATACGCAAAATCCACCAACGAGGCTTGACGCGATTATTTCGGACTGTAAACCTGCCGCAATCTTAACTCACTCTGCTACTTCGCAAATGGCGGCTCTCCTGACATCGAATAGCATCCCGCTAGTCAATGTCTCGTCTATTTCGGAAAGCAACCCATCAGCAGCAACAAACCAAGCAACACCTGAGAGCATAGCGGCCATCATATATACTAGTGGATCCACTGGTACCCCAAAGGGTATTGTGTTGAAACACTCAGCTCTAGTCAACCAGACGGAACAATATGTTACTGATCTTGGGATCAATCGACAAGTGGTAATGCAACAAAGTGCATTCAGTTTTGATTTATCTCTGTGGGAAATGTTCATGGGTCTCACCTGCGGAGGATCCGTCTACGTGGTTCCAAACTCGAAGCGCCGAGATCCCATCGCCATAACGAAACTAATCACCGAGGAGGGCATTACACTGACTCTTGCAACACCTTCCGAATACACGAGCTGGCTGAAATACGGATCCTCTTTGAAATCATCAAAATTGGCCTACGCACTCTCGGGGGGAGAGGCTTTGACAACGAGCCTCAAACAAGCGTTTTATCATCTAGCTAAGCCTAGTTTACGTCTTTTCAATTTCTATGGTCCTGCAGAGGCAACCATTTCATGCCACACCGTGGAGATCGAGTACATGAGAGAGAACTCAGAGCTTATTCCCGCAGGTTTTACTATACGCAACACATCTACCTACATTGTTGATGAGAATCTGCAACCACTCCCAGTTGGTTTTCCTGGAGAGGTGGTTATTGGAGGAGCAACAGTCGCTTCGGGATATTTCAACAAAGGCACACTCACGGCTCTAACATTTCCAAATAATCCATATGCCACACCCCGCGATTTATCCAAGGGATGGACAAAGATGCTCCGAACAGGTGACAGAGGGCGTCTTCGAAAAGACGGCGCTTTGGTCCTTGGAGGGAGAATCACTGGCGATACCCAAATTAAATTCATGGGCGTTCGAATTGAGTTACAAGAAGTGGAAACTGCTTTATTACAAACCGCAGACTCGGTTCTCTCGGAGGCAGTAGTCTCTTTTCGCGCCGAGTCCCAAATTCTCATTGCACATGTGGTGTTTTCCGCTGACTACCCACTTGAAAGACGAGATGGCTTCCTGAAAAGACTACTTCCTAGCCTTCCGCTGCCGCAATATATGCGCCCAGCTATGATAGTCCCCTTGGATGCATTGCCAATCACCGCCCATTCCAAGGTGAACAGGTTATCAATTCAAAATCTGCCTCTTCCGCAGCTTCAGCGATCTACACTCTCCCACCCCCTCACAGAGACCGAGCAACAACTGAAGCAAATCTGGGAATCTGTCATCGCAAAAGAAGTGACTGAGTACAGCGACCTCACAGCAGATTCGGACTTTTTTCAGACAGGAGGAAACTCAGGGATTCTCGTCAGGGTACAATCGCTCGTAAGAGAAAGTTTTGGTGTGGTGATCCCTCTTTTCGAATTTTTCGAAGCGAGCACTCTTGGAGCCATGGCATCTAAGATAGAAAACGCCATTCCGGAAAGCTCTATCGACTGGGAAGAAGAAATTTCTATTTCCTCGTCATTGGACCAGACAATTTCCATTATCCCTAGCACACAAACTTTGAAACCTACGGGCAAGACGGTACTTCTCACAGGAGCAACTGGCTTCCTTGGAAGGAAGATTCTCGAAACTCTTATCAACGATGTCAAGGTTTCAAAAATCAACTGCATAGTTCGAGGAGAGGGAAATATACCAATCAGATCAGACAAGTTAGTGTTGTATTCTGGCAATCTCACAGCACCACTCCTGGGCTTGACGGAAGACGCTTTTAAGATATTATCGCAAGAGGTCGATGTCATCATTCACAGTGGTGCTCAACGGTCTTTCTGGGAATACTACCAACTACTACGGAAACCCAACGTGTCAAGTACCAAGGAAATAGTGAAGTTGGCAGCACCCAACAAGATTCCTATCCACTTTATTAGCTCTGGAGGAGTTCTCAAACTCGGCGAGTCTCCCCCGCCAACTGATGGATCTGATGGATATGTGGCATCTAAATGGGCAAGCGAGAAAGTACTGGATAATGCAGCAAAATCATTTGAAATCCCGGTGGTTATCCATCGAACCTTACCAGCAAACGGGCATTCCGGCTCAACCTCCCCAGTCTTGGAGCAATTCCTCAATCTCACACGCCAGCTGAAAGCACTTCCATTCGCAACTGGCTGGACAGGTGAGATGGATCTACTACCAATCAACACGATCGCAACAGGAATTTGCAGTAGGACAAGTGAGGAGCAAACAGTCGACACGAGCCCAAGGTATATTACCTATCATGCTGAAGTCAAATTGTCGGCAAGCGAACTTTCTGAATACTTGGAGAGTCATGTTGGAGATCAAAAGGACTTCACGAGGATGCCTGGATTGGAATGGGTTGGGAAGATTAAGAAGTTGGGATTTGGGTATTTTATTGCGTCTCAGAAGATGACTTTGGATGCGGACGGCAAATGGGCGAAGAACCCTCTCGTTTCAAGTGCTTAGTTAGTTTGCTATATATTTAGATACATGATTTCAATGCTGTTTTATTTCAATCTCGTCTCAGGCTGCGATAGTTGAAGTCTAGAACAGTACTGCCAGTTTCGCTCACTATCCTCACTGCTTGCCTGCTTGCCTGCTTCCCCAATTCCCTCCCCATGATCAGAGAGGTAAGCCACCAAGTAAACGATCAACCGCTACTGCCGCAGATGCGCAAGAAGTTCGGGATGGGGTGTGCATGCAGTACCGACTGCCCCGAGAGTGGGGCCGAAATCTGCACAAAAATTCGGGAGGCGCTCACCGAATCCCTTTATTGGCTATAAGCCCTTATTGCGGGAACACTAAGTGCCGAATTTAATGTATGCATAATTCCTTTACAAACACGTAGTTATGAACGGGAGGCTCGAGTGCCGAGCATTTCACAATTGTAATTTCGATTCAAGCTCGAGAGACTTCCAAACAACAATCAAAATGTCTCCCTTCCAAATAATACGCATCAGCTACCTCGGCTATACTTCTCATGAAGCGTTGAGCTTTCTCTTTTTGGACCTTTTGCTTTTGAACAGTGCTGTTTCTACGAAGCGAGTGAAAACTGAAGATGGCTACTCCAGCTGTTGAGTTACGAGAGATGAACGACGAGGCCCCAGGAGCTGCAAAGACC
>LLCD01000283.1:0-21725 GCA_001414355.1 Hymenoscyphus salicellus
GTAGCTCACTCACAAAACCTCGTTAGAAAATTGATGCGCCTCGCAGCAGCTTCTATTTTTTTATAATTACGTAGGCTTAGCGCAGGAATATAGTGAACTAGTGATGCGTGTTAATATGAGAATCTAATGTAACTTCTTGTGTATTAAGTTTTCGGATCTTATTATTTCAAGCGGTTGAAATAAGAAGTTTTAATAGAAATATTCACAAGAATCATTGTTTTTTAGATGCTACTTGTAAGGTTATTTTTTTTAATTTGATTCTCTAATGCAGTTTAGAAAGTTTACTCAAGTGAAAAGATTTACACTGTACTAAACAAGTCTATATTAGTAAATGACTAAAGCCTATAACTGCGGGAAGGGTTGTTCTATTGTACTTTATTAGATATTTAGGGAAGTATTTATTTTTTGGAAAGATACTTAATCTACAAGACATTATCTTGAAGGCTTGTAGAGTAGGCTCCTATTGATAAAAAGGTGCTTAGTTGTATTCATTCCTAATTTATGTAGCATACCGCTACTCAAATGACTTTCATATACAATCATCGACGCCTCAAAATCAACATAGTCATATCAATATTATTCCCAAAACCACAACACACAGCATATTCCCTCTTTGCAGGTAATGTCCGACTAATATCAAGAACCTTTAACACTGTTGGGCCGGAACTATTTCCCCAATTCTCATATGTTGTCAAAGTAGCACTGATGTTATCTCTTGACAACCCCATAACTTCTATAATGCGCTCATAAACGTCTTTGCCACCAGGATGAATGTCCCAGTCGAAGTCGCTGGGGTTTTTATATAACTTTCCGTCGCTACCAACCAGTTTCGGTAAATTAGAAAGGATTTTGGAGAATGTTACTTGAACTGCATTTGCAATCAACTTTGGAAGATTCTTGGAGATGGTGGATTGGAAACCTGCAACGTTTAGTATGGTGTGAGCTAATATTTTTTGTTGGAATTCCACTAACCGATGGAGGTGGGCATGAACATCAACTGCTCAAGCGAGTTAGGTATCGTATGGTGCATCCACTGCTTGATCTCGAAGGGACAATGTATATTTTCAGGAAAACTGGATTCAATACCATTGCTCACCACTGCAGCGGCTGCAGCATCACTGAAAATGGAGAGAGCGATGGGAAAACGGCCTTGTTTCAACTGCTCCAAATCCGAACGAGTTGCCAACGAGTTGAGATCGCATGCTACCACAAGAATTCGAGCCGGTTTCCTTCTGCATGTCATCGCCATTGCAAGTTCGTGTGCTGTGCGAAGAAGTGCAGCACCACCAGCGCATCCAACCCCCGAGAGAAGGATCCTGCTTACACTTGGATCCAAATTCAGTTTTTGAGCAATGTAAGCATCGATTCCTGGATGGCACACAATGCTACACGTCGCAGCAACCAAATGGGTGATACCATCCACACTTCCCCCCCAATCTGCTATCGCACCCAAACATGCCTGTAGGGATAATGGTATGCCGTGTTCTAGCCAAATCTCGGTGAGTTTCTCAATTTTGAATGGCTCTTCGCAGTGATAAAATGGGTCGTCTTGGTAGAGTATCACCGGTCGAGATTTTATTCCTGTTCGCTTGTTGATAACACGCAATTTAGCTTTTCTATAGGCCAAGTCAGTCTCTAGGCATTTTTTTCAATACAATATAACTCACTGCTCTTCGTTTGCTATCTCCGTTTTGGAAAGTATATGTTCCAAGAAAGGCTCATCGACCACTGGTTTTGGATAAGCTGCATGCAGTCCACGGATGAAGACCTTTTCCTCTTGGCTTGGCTCTAGTGCCGAATGGCTTGCCCCCATGCTGACAAGTTGAAACTAACTTTGAATGGAGTATCAACACGTAAATCAAAAAGAATGGTTTTCTGTTCTGCCTCAAAGACTTCGCAAAAACTGACCTGCTCGTAATAAGAACTAACTAACTGAGCGCTCCCAAAACCGGGTATTAGCAAATAACTTTCCTTCTAGGTGACTTGCTGTTCATTGGATGTTTCGTATTCATACCAAGTACATTGGACAAAAGAAGCTTAGGATTCGTGATAACTCGTGCATATGTGAGTGGTTTGGCTTGCGATTGGTGACCAATGTATGACTGCGGCCCAGATATGGTTAGCATTAGACTTGCCGTTCCTTCGTATCTTCCAAAGCCAGAGCCATGCACGGCTGAGGCTGTCATGCGTTTCTCAACCCCCCTTGCAACAAGTGGCGTACCTACACTGCGCTGTCTGATAAGAGTAAAAATAATAGAATGAATCTTGGAAATAAAATCATCTGGTTTGAATTGATTTATGTGGTGTAAAAGCGCCATCATATTTCCACCGGCCCTGCAACTGCAATGACTCACCCGTTGAAGATAACCTATTTATGGATATAGCGGAAATGTTATGTACGCTTTACACCCTCATTCAAATTCAACAGGATAATTTCCACTCTAGTTTTATCCGAAGATAACAACGACAGACTGGATTCTCAAAGTCCTCTGGCAAGCAATCCCTATGGGTTGAAACTTCATCAGTCAACATGGACGAATTTCACAGTTACAACAGTGGTGATTATAGCGAGAGTCGCATATCGATTCGTAAAACTAACCGGGACGACTATATAATTCTCGTTGCTTTTGTCGGTGTATTCTTGAAACATCTGATCGCCAAGCTTCTCCAAATCTCTCAGTTCGTGGAATTGGCATCTTTCAATCCATTAAATTTTCTGTAGATTATATATTTGGAATGCATCAAAACGAATTAACCCCTGAGCTTGTAACCGAAACTGTGAAGCGGTCCAACCTTAGTCAAATCTTGAGAATTTATGGCTTCGGCAATCGCGTGATGGCTCAAAAGTATGTCTTTGAGATTACGTGGGTATGCACATTGAGGCTTTTCAGTGGACAGCAAACTTGGACCGTAATTAACCCTATAGACCATACTAGAATCAGAGAACTAATCGTGAAAATATTGCGGAGATATGATTAGATGCGTGGGAAGTTGATTTACCTTTTTTCTTGTAGCTTGAAGCAAATCCCACATTGTGTTCCTGCAACCTGACGCAACCGCCTGCCAAACACATATGAAGAAACACCACTGACATCTCAGTTCCAGCAAACATTCGAGGGGAACTCTGGGTGCCCCAACGTAACGTAAATGTGCGAGAGGCTGGGGAACACATTTCTGGTGGCTGTCAGCGGAGCCGGGTAGTGTGCTGGAGTCTGGCGCGAATTGGCTAGATATTTAAAGCTGCGCGGTCTTGCTGCTTTACAAGGTGTAGAGTCAATATATAGTAATCTTCAAAAGTATTCGGAGACCGACAACACTTGGGACAAGTTCTGAAAACTACGATCATCTATAAGCATTTTCGGAGCTTGATTATGTCAAACACCTAAAATCGGTCTTAAGCGAGGGGGTTAAGGAGTAGCCGGAAGACTAAAGAGTATGTAGGTACTAAGCCTAGGAAAGAAACGCATGAGCTCTCGTTTAGAGTCAAGAGATATTTTACGTTAGTCGTCACTCAAACGACATCATGCCAACTCATATTTTACGTGTACATTTACGATCTTGGATGTTGGTTCGGCCGCATTCATTGGTACTAAGGCCACCACCGCCTCCCGTCAATTACACCCTAACAACCAAGCTACAACAAAAGTTTGAGAAGTTGAATCTTAATCACACCTACTTGCTATCCCACAAATGAATCCGTATTCTCTGCCTGAAATGTCGACGATTGAATCTCTTCTCAAGCAACTAGCTCAAGCTGCCAACTCAGCGGACCCCTCCCTTCGTCATTAGCTTAGCGACTAACTGCAACGTCTTGCGTGCTTGATTTTGACCCTGAGACAACTTATGCACCATTATGGCTATACGTATACTGAACAAGTAGTGGCCAGAATTGCTTCTGACCTCGACATCTTCACCATTCTTTGGAGAATGATAGTCCATTAAAGGCAGAGGAGATAGCCAACAAAACTAGCACCGCTCCCGCACTGATTGGTGAGAATCTTATTTCCGCTCAAAGTTGTTTGCTAACATCTATCAGAGCGTAATTTAAGACATCTTGCTTCCACATACACGATTGTTGAACTTGGAGAGTCAAAATTTGCAGCAAACGATGCCACGCGCATTCTCGCTTCTCCAGCGGGCAAGGGAAATATCATGTTTGGTTTCAATACCACCAACAAGGCTCTGCAAGAGCTTCCCGAGTTTCTAAAGGATACAGGCTACAAGAATCCAGAGCAAGCTGGCGATACCGCATTCCACCGAGCGTTCAATACGAAGGAGCAGTTCTTTTTATACATACAAAAGGACCCAGAAACGATTCGTCACTTCCACTCCTCTATTACTGCACACAAGAGTCCTGTTACATGGAGATCGGTTGTCCCTTTGGCTGAGAAGCTGAGTGGTGCGGATGAGAATGCTCCACTTTTCGTAGATGTTGGAGGCGGGCATGGGCATCAATGTGCTGCTTTTCGAAAAGCAACTGCAGAGCAGTATCCGAGTCGTGTTATCAATCAAGATCTCTCGGAAACATTGGTCGTTGCCCCCAAGTACAATAATGTCGAAATGATGGTTCAGAACTTTTATGAAAAGCAGCGAATTCATGGTACTTGTTCATGGGAGGTAGGTCTAAACTATTTTCTGACAATTTTTAGGTGCGAAGATATACTACATTCGCCAATGCCTCAACGGTCTTCCCGATAAAGAAGTTAAGCAAGTCTTGAAACACATCCGAGATGCGATATCTCCCCAATCATTCCTTTTTATTGATGAATTGGTTATACCGGAGACTGGCACATCTCCATTCTCTATGCAGTTGGATTTCACGATGATGGCCTATTTCAGCTCGACTGAGCGGACAGTACCACATTGGAGAGGTTTGCTGGGTGAAGTCGGGCTAGAACTTATTCAAGTATATAGGTACGATCCAGACTTGGAGTATAGCATTCTAGAAGCCATACCTGTTAAGAAATGAGGATGGGGATGAATCTGATATTATACCGAAAATAAGGGGAGCTATATGTTACTCATCAGACGTTATCTGTCAAGAAGGGGTGTGTGGTAAAGCTGCATTGCAGAGTCAAGAACCGATCTCGCAAGTTGCTGCGGTGGCTGTGTAATCTCACTGTCATCTAGGAGAAAATTTTCAATTTCTCAACTCCCTTAGTTTGAGCACAAATTGGGCTCCTCATATTTCATCTACTGAGTCTCGGTACCTAGATATGAAGCGGCTCAACCCCCTTAGACGCGCAATTGAATTTCCGGATACCGAATGGTGTTTCTGTTAATACCAAAACTCCCATTAATCAGAGAGTATCTAGGATGGATTGCCAAAGTTGAAACACTTATAGCCCCCGTTTATAACGAAGTGGGTAAATGTGAAGGGTGGAAATGGAAACATTCGAAAAAAGTCAAAAGACGGGTATTGACGAAGGAAATTTTGGATGCCCTAGAAACTCCGGTGAAGAAGTCTATGGGAAAACTGATCTCGGTGGCAGAAATTCTGGAGGCACTGAAAAAGTCCTGGGATCATTGCTTGTTCAACAACCCCTACCCGAAAGAGTCGAACAGAAACGAGATTTGCCAGTATTCTTGCTACTCGCACTGCAAGGTTGTCAAAGTTAATTTGAACCTCTTGGTGTGTTCTCTTGCGGGAGGAAATGGAGCTTTTTTGACCGTACTTCTGAGAAAGAAGATCAAGAATCTGGCAGAGACTGATACGGGCCGACTCTTTGGAATAGATGTTATTTCGCCGCTCAAAACACGGGAGTTTGATTTGGCTCATGACTTAGGTATGTGTTCTGACCGATTCA
The DNA here is from genome assembly GCA_001414355.1 of Hymenoscyphus salicellus. Taxonomy (NCBI): domain Eukaryota; kingdom Fungi; phylum Ascomycota; class Leotiomycetes; order Helotiales; family Helotiaceae; genus Hymenoscyphus; species Hymenoscyphus salicellus. Next base: position 5,808 of record LLCD01000283.1, read on the forward strand.
ATTGCCCCAGAATACTAATGGATAGCGAAGCCGATGGGTCAAAAAGGATTCTTACACTCATTGCCCAAAAGAGAATAGATGGAGCCCGTAGATGGTTTAAGGAATGCAAGTACTTACATCAGTGCCATGAACTCAAGTCCTTTTTTGCCCCACGTTGGCTGGTATTCATTGGCGACAAGAATATTCCAGCTCGTGTTGTTGAGACCAGAGAGCTGAGTATATTCGAGTACATAGAATACGCCGCCTTGAGCTATTGCTGGGGTCGTGATGCAGGGACTTTCAAGACGACGAGGGATAACATCAACAAAAATAAAGCTGTCATTAATTTGGCGGAACTTCCTCAGGTTAGTCAAATCATTGAATATCGTTGTGTGACCCACGTTTAACTCAACTGCAGACAATTAGAGATGCAATCCATGTATGCCACGAGCTGGGCCTGCGATATATATGGGTGGGCGCGCTTTGCATCATCCAAAACGATACCCGCCAACGAGACTGGTATGAGCAATCGGGTCAGATGCGACAAATCTACAGCCATGCGCAGCTGACTATTACTGTTGATGATGCCGCGGGGTGTAATGTAGAGTTCTGGGTTTTTGAACACACCCGCTGGCAGGCTTTGGGAGGAGAAGGTGTGAAGAGCTGGTTCAGGCCTATTGAGACCGACAGCCCGGACATTCTTTCTACCAGAGGCTGGGCACTCCAGGAAAGAATCCTGTCCCATCGTACACTACGCTTTTCTGCCACCGGAATCCGCTGGGAATGTGACCAATACTGTAGAGGAGAAAACGAAGACAATAGTCTGGACTTTCTTGGGCTTGCTTTCCGTGCCTCCGACTGTTTAACAGCGCCAAATAACATGAGAATCTGGGAGATGTTTCAATAGGTGAGGAAGAAAAGGGAGTAATTCACATTACTGAGTTTCTTTCATCGGGATCTTGGAGCTCAATTTTTTTCGCATGGGCAACTATTGTGGAGGCATACTCCGGCAAGGAATTGACTGACCCCAGGGATAAACTAAGCGCAATATCAGGACTCGCGAGCTTGGTTCTTGGTTACAAAGGCATATCAGCGGGGTCATATCTTGCAGGTATCTGGAAAGAAGACCTATTTCAAGGTCTCTTGTGGTATGTTGTTGGGCCAACTATTCCGCATCGCTTTCAGACTTATATTGCGCCTAGCTGTTAGTAAAAGATTTGTTGTTAAGACTTGGCAACTGAGAGAGCAAGTTTCATATCAAGGTCTCGTGGAATAAAAGTTTGCGCTCCGCCATTATGTCTTGATAGACTGCGTGATTGTATGTAGCTTGGGAGATATCACATTGATAGGACTGAATCGATAAGCGTACTCCATTCACTCTTCGTATACCTACACCTTGCTATATATAAGCCCCTTTCTTTAAACACCATATTGAAATCATGTCCCTACTCCGTACAATACCGGAGGCAGCTGCCTAGTACTAGTTATCAGGAAAAATAATAGTGAATATAATAAGCTATTGGGCTCAGAATGACACAAAAGTGATTGATTGATTATGGAAGTGGGAGTGGCTACGTGGCCTTATATACAGGGAAAAGGGGGGGCTGCCAAGTCATGTGATACCACCCGAAACAGTGGGTGTAACACCTGTAGATCCAGCACAACATAAGCTATCGACACTAGCACATCACCTCACTCTCCGAGTTTTCACCGAATATAAAGAATTTTATACCTTTCAAGGGGGTAAAGAGAATTAACATAACTTTTAATTCTAATTTAACGCTGTTACTAAAGTAAGAGAATTTATTAAAGAGTAACTATCTTTCTAAAAAACACTGGCTTCTAACTATCTAAAAGAGTGAATTAAGATAACCGAACTTATAAGTTGTAAAACATCTAATAATAACCAAAAATACCCCTCTTCTTATTGTAGAGTAACTACTCTCATGACAATATCTTATCTTAACTTTATAGAAAAATGAAATTTAATAACTTAACTTACTAAAATAACTCGACGTTTAAATATTTCTATTCACTTTAAAGAGAAATTCCTAGAATGAATAATATACTCTTCGAACTTATACCTATAATTAAGAGAGTTCGCTACGGAGTAAACTACTAAGATAAATCCACTCGCCGCGTAAATGTAACTAGAATAAATTCAACATAACTTAAGGATAATAGCTACAACTAACGTACTTCTTACTAATATACCTCAAACTTCGTCTCAATCTGCATAACACTAAACCAGAGAGTATTACCTAAAAGATTAAAGGCTTTAGCAAAGGGGATTACTATCATCACGCGCCGCCTTGTGCCTACTAAACGTTCGCGACTCCGCGCGACTCAGCCAAGAAGGTCAGGCACGATCTGGCGAATTTCACGTATCTTTTCAGGTCTAAATGGGATTTCAGTACCCATTCAGCATTGTAAGTCTTGTCCTTAATCATCTTATGTCTTGAGCTCTTTGAGAGCGCTGGTTTGTCTAAGCTTGTTGACGTTCCATGGTGAGAGATATCGACTTTCCTTCTATTCAAGCATCCAAGTGAACTACAAGGGGGAAAGAGGGGTCATTAACACGTGAGTAGTGGTTGTAAATTTGGCTGCTGTTTTTTGGCTGCTGTTTCGCAGCTCACTCGCAGCTTACTTGTAGCCTACTTGCAGCTTATTTTCAGCTCATCTACAGTATATAGCCTCTCTAGATAATTTATTCTCAGAAATATCAAAGGAATTCGTTGCTTTCAAGTGATTTCCATGTTGTGAGTAGACTTTGGATTTGGTGGTGAGCTAGTGTTCTATAGGTAAGCTACTAATTTGCGGGTAGCCTGCGAGTTGGGGATAAGCGGCTAGGTTGGGATGAGCTACTGAGTTGAGATGAGCTGCTGAGTTGGGATGAGCTGCTGAGTTGAAATAAGCTATCAGTTGGGGATAAGCTCGTGATCGTCAAGTGAGCTGGTGGATTCCTCAACAGAGGATGACGTCGAATCATCCATTCGTGCTTCGGCGAGGCCCCAAACATCTCGAGACGTATTCAATTTTTTGCGCCCAGTTCCTGCCAGCACCATTTCTAATGCTCATCATCTCACTTTTTCACATCACAAAATCTCCAAAATAACTTTCCATAAAACCTTTCAATTATTTTCGCGGCTTGCTTATCTCTCAACTCAACGCCAGGTGCTAAAAACAAAGCACGGAATACCACAACAAGCCAAACATACAAAAAAAGAATGCAATCTAAATACACCCTTTCCAGTTCCTAGCCCTGATTGAATTCGTGTGTTCCGGAACGCCCCCTTGTAAAAATAAAAAAAAACAGGTGTGCTGAATGTGTAACATGACCGACAAAACGTAATGCACCGAAGGAATCCTCGCCTGACTTGGAATTTCGGGAATCCTCTGATGGATGCAGAATCAAAGAGGAAAAGAAGCGAAAATGCATCGCGATTCAGCTCCCAAAGAAAGCCAAAAAGGAGTAGGAATATTCGAGAAATCCAGACCGAAAACCGAAAACCGATGACGCGTGACAAAATGAAAAAGTGCTACACCAAGGATTCCGCTTTTGTCTCTCCGCGCGTAACGAAATCAAATAACGCATCGCAGCGCAAACGAAAAAAACAAAATTATCTAACGCTTTTCCGTGAAAACATGTCGACTCGTGAATCCATCTACAAGTTCAATCCCAACCTCCTGACCCTCAGGAATCATCTCGTGCTTCAAATCCCAGCCCGCGCGCCGGCACAACTCGGCAACCACCACGTCGCAATCGCCCAACATATCGACATCAAAGTTGACGTGCGAAACCGGCTCTCGTGAGATGTACATTTGGGGAATATTGGCTGGCAAGTAAGGGACGACCTCGGAGACGGGCGCGACTTTTAACGAGGTTCCAATCACGATGACTAGATCTACCTTGTCCTTGTCGTGAGTGGTGAGTCGCTCCGAGAATTTATCTGGGAGTGGTTCGCCAAAAAAGGTGATATCTGGCTTCATGACACCCGCGGCTGGAATATCGTAATCCTCTTCCGGCTCGGAATCGGTGTCGTTGTCGAAGCGACGCTTCTTCTTGTCGCCGTTGGCGGAGCGCTTGCGCTTCATGGCATTTGGTGCTTTAAGATTTCGCAGCTTTTCAATGCATTTGTCGCACCGTGGGATTCGACCTGCTCGGATATCTGGGAAGATGACATCGCCTGGAACTTGCCACTTGCACTCAATGCAGGAGGCTGTGGCAAAGGACCCGTGACACTGAACTAGTTTTTCCGGCAGAATACCAGCCAACGCCTCAATGTTGTCGATATTCTGAGAATAATTGGTCAGCAATTTCCCCTTTTTCTGGAGGAGATGAATGAAGGCGTGGGTGGGAGTGAACTTGTCGCCTGACGGAATGATATCGCGAGCGACGGTGTAAAAGTAGTTGGGATCCTCTCTGAAGACGTGAATGTCAAAGACTTCTTGTGGATCACTCAGGCCGAGATGTTGGAGTTTGGAGTAAAGACCAGTGTCCTTGGATCTGAAATCGGGGATGCCAAGCGAGGTTGAGATACCAGCACCAGTAAGCACGATGATGTTGTGAGACTTTTGAATCAACTCGACAGCATCATCGATAGTGTTAAATTGAGGAAGTTTGATTCGTTTGGATAACTCCCGACTGAGAGCCAAACCTAGGAGTTGGTAATAGGCGGTATCAGGCAGGCCGTCGAGGAATTCTGGAGCCCGAATGTTGAAGGCCGTGAGAAGCTTTTTGGCAGTGATGGCACCTTCATCCACATTAATGCGAACAAATTCTTCAGGCCCGATAGTACGAAGCTGTTGACGGAAAGCAATCGCCTCTGCGTAAGTGCAGATCTCAGTACCTAATTTCTATATTTAGTGCATGGTTTGTCAAAGGTTTCAGGTTCACTCACTACCGTGGTTAAACAGGTGCTGGTCGTCCATCTCACCGAGGGTGTCTTCAAAGAGCGACAGAGAGTCGGATGCATCATCGTCGTCGTCGTCGTCCAGATCGTCAGAGGAATTGGAGCCACCGACGAGATCGAAGCCATCGCCGTTGACACGTGGAATGACGGCGTTGAGCAGGGCGAGGTCGCTACTGATCTCCGACTCTTCATCAGAGGGCAGGTTGGGCATGTTCTTGACTCGGTTGATAGAGACCTTGGTGCTCACGCTGGCAGCGGCGCGTCGAGCGATGGGCTGTTTGACCATGTTGGGGGTGCAGGAGAGTAGTGAGTGCAGGCCAGCAGAGTGAGATGGGGTGGATGGGGTGGATGGAGTGGGTTGGGATGCGGCACTTCAGCTCCCCACAAGTAGCTTGAGTAGCCTGGAAGGGTTGTGTTGTGTTGTGGAGAGAAAAGAGGTTCAAGTTCGGCTCAGGAGTTTGGGCGTTTGGCATAGGCTAGCGCCTTAGGGCGTTTAGGGTCCAAGGTTAGGGTAAGGTTAAGGAACATACGCAAGGTAGCGTTTCGACAGACGCAGACGCGCCATATCACAGAAATTAATTGGCAAATAACCTTTGCCTTCGCCACATTGGGCACCTTATCCAGTCCCTTCCAGCCATTCACTGCCCCCAGCCCTTCACAAAGCCTGCACCATCCAGCACCATCCAGCTCCTGGGAGATCGGGCGGTGAGTAGCCGGCATTGCACGTGGAAGTGGAGAGAGGAGGCCGATTGCATGAAGATTTCTGATTGGCGAGGGGCAGTTGAGTAGAGTTTTAGCGGTAGATCTAAAAAGACTCCGTGAGAGTACCGAGAGCACCGAGAGCACTTGGGCACCAAAGCCAATGTTATTTCTGAGCCTTAAGTCCTGGGACACGGATACAGATACCAGACAATAGCCATGCAGAGGAAGCTTCTCTTGACTCTTCCTTGCATCGTGGTCTCATCTCATCCAAATTCATACTCATAGCCAGCCAGTCTCGTCTCAGTGCCAGTCTCGTCTCAGTGCCAGTCTCCGTCATCATCTCTCAGCACTCCTCGCCCAGTCTCCTATCGCTATCATATTATTTCCCATTTGGGTTGAGACCTAACAGAGCCTACCTTAGCATCCTGTGTTGCAATTGGGTAGGGTAGCATTTCGCTCAACATGACCACTAGGGGGCGCCATTAAGCACGGCATCGAATCCTTAGCAATGGCCTCGTCTGCCCCCCTAAAAAGCAAAGATGACAAGCCCTCCAACACGAGACCAACCCTGTCCTCTCAACCCACGCAACTACCCGAGCCAAGATCTCATTCTCACACTTCCGGTTCAACGTCAATAGCAAACGCCGTCAGCAATGATTCCGATTCTCAGACTAAAACTCATCGTCGCCGTCTCACTTTCTCTCGCACCGGACGACAGGAAGCGAAAGAGGAAGCGAAAGCTACAAAACATATCCGTCTCCAGGCTCTGAACCCCGCCACTAAATCTTCAGCATCAAGTATTTATTATGGCTCTTTCAATCACAGTCCTCGACGTTCGAGGGCATCATCAATTCGGAACCATGGAGGCTCCGTACCACCATCCCCAAGAGTCAGCATGAACCATAGTCATCTCGAGACTCTACTGCAAAACTTGGATTTAGACCTCGAAACTTATGGAGTGGAAGAAAACCGCGATGGTTTCTTCGATGGTGCATTTTCAAAACCACCCAAGGTGAATCGCGATGAAATGATGGAGGATGCGGAGGAGACTCTTCCCCCGACTTTCAAGAAGATGCATCCTCTTTCTCCCAAGTTTTTCATACCGAGACAATGGCGTGATATCCAGCGTGTGGTACGAGCGATAACCACGACCCGGTCTGGCATCAAATTGGCCAAATCTTTTCTTGGTTTTTTCATTGCCTATGTTTTATGTCTTGTTCCAGTAGTTAGAATATGGCTGGGTAGATACAGTTACGTTATGGTACTGTCCACAATCATCAATCACTCTGGAAGGACAGTCGGAGCCCAATTCGATGGTGCTTTCCAGACCAGTCTAGGTACCGCGGCTGGTTTAGGATGGGGAGCCTTTGCACTTTGGCTCTCAAATTCTACTTCTATCGCCAGGAGAGGTTATGGTGGAATTCTCGCTGCATTTCTCGTCGTTTTCATGGGTGCACAGGCAGCTCTTCGTTCATACTACGTCCGAATTTATCAACTTGTCTTGTGTGCTGGAATTGCAGTCATTTATACCTGTCTCGCAGACACCTCGGAGGCCGTCGCGTGGGAGAAATTATTTGACTACGGTATACCATGGCTTTTGGGTCAAGCCATATGTCTCATAATTGCATGCACCGTTTTTCCGGATGCTGGAGCTCGTCCACTTGCTGTATCTCTTCATACTGCACTAGGCGTCATGCAAGATGGTCTCGTGTTGCCCAACCCAAATCATACTGCTCTTCATCGTCAATTAGCTTTTACATTTGTCAATCTTTCGCAGAGTTATCGAGATCTCACTTTGGATTTCTCAATCACAAGATTTCCACCTTCGGATGTTGAAGCTCTGCGAAATCTGATGCAGGCAGTCATCAGATCTTTACTCTCCCTGAAGATGGAAAGTGCCCTGTTTGATCATTTTGAAAGGAGCGGAGTTTATTCAGATCTTAGAGGCGAAGAACCCGATAGCAGCCAAATGTCCGAGAGTAGCTCGGAGGTTTATAATCTTCATAGCCCTTTCGGTTCTGTGGCAGGCGAGACAATTATTGATATCGACAAGAGGAATCGAAAACGCCCTCGAATTATTAGAACAGGGACAGGAGACAAAGCGGTGCGATTGGTAACCAGCAAACTCGCACAGCCAACTTCAAAACTGCTCGCTCGCATGAGAAGCGCATTTGAAAGATGCGATGCAGTTTTAATGGGGATGTCTGGGTACAGGCAGTGGTTAGGACCACCAGTAACAGTTTCCTCAGACCTCATCGGTATCCTAACCAAGCTCCGGAAAGGAATGATAAAATACGACGAAGCAGAGGATTCCTTAATGGACAACCCCGCATTACCACCAACCTACTCCGACCACCCAGAAGTTGTCGAACTCTTCTTATTCGTCCATCCCATCCGTCAAGCTGCCCGAACAGTAGAAGCATTACTAGTCAAAGTCATGGAAATGCAACAATCGCAACAAAAATCTCGAATCTACCCACCTTCTTATCCATTTACCAAAGGCATGCAAAGAACAAACGCACAAGTAAGACACGATCGCGGAGGCGTAACAGCAGGCTTCTACTTCCGCTCTCAAACCCAACTAGCCCGCACAATGCGCGGAATGGCAAACGTCTACAAACCCCTCCCCCACCAAAAAGACACTCCCAATATCGGGAAATCCGAGACTTTCGGACTATCAAGATCCGATACAATGGGAAAGTACGAAGAAGAAGAAGACGAGGCTTTAGATCGCAATTCTCACGCTTCAAGGAAACAAAGATTTAGATATCGTCTTTGGTTGGTGTTGCATCGTCTCCAAGGTTTCGAAATGCGATTTGCTCTCAAAGTCATCATCATGACTTCTCTCCTCGCCGTCCCGGGATGGCTGGAACAAAGTCGAGGATGGTGGAACCAAAATGAAGGATGGTGGGCAGTAGCCATGGTATGGATAATGTCCCATCCCCGCGTCGGAGGTAACATCCAAGATCTCCTAACGCGTACCCTCTGTGCTGTTCTCGGAGCTGTATGGGGCGGTCTAGCATACGGTGCTAAGGATGGGAATCCATTCGTTATGGCGCTATTTGCGGCTATATATATGATTCCTATGATTTATCGGTTTACCCAGAGTTCGCATCCACGATCGGGGATTGTAGGATGTATCTCTTTTGTGGTTGTAAGTCTTGCTGCGAAGGCGGATGGAGGATTGCCTTCTGTGGTGCAGATTGCTTGGACGAGGGGGACGGCTTTTGTTGTTGGTGTTGTTGCTGCCGTGGGGGTTAGTTGGGTTTTGTGGCCTTTTGTGGCGAGACATGAGCTGAGAAAGGCGTTGGCGGCCATGATGATTTATTCGAGTATTATTTATAGGGGTGTGGTTGCGAAGTACGTTTACTATGAGAAGGGGAATGAGCCGGGGGTTGAGGATGTTGCGAGATCTGGTCAGTTTTGTTTCAAAAAGCCCCCTCATTCCATCAATACTAAGTTCCTCTTCAAGAAATGCTAGAAGGTCGCCTGCGCGAAGGCTTTGTCCGAATCAGACAACTAATGGTAACTCCCTTTCCCTTCCCTCGCCCTCCCAACCCCCTACTAACAAAACACAGGGCCTAACACGCCACGAAATTCGTCTCCGTGGCCCCTTCGACCCCCTCCCATATTCAGCCTTGATAGACGCCTCCGAACGGTTCTTCGAATACCTCGTCTCCGTCCGCCAATCCTCCCTCTTCTTCCATCCACACTATATCTCCAACTCCGACTTGGCCGCCGAATCGCTCCTCTCCTTCCGTCGGGATGCTGTTGCTGCGATCCTTATGAATCTCTACGTCCTCGCAGGTGCACTTAGAGGTGGAAGGAAGGTACCCAGGTATTTACCATCTGCGGCGCTGGCGAGGAAGCATTTGCTGGATAAAATGGCGGAGGTGGAGAGTCAGATGGCGCAGACGAGGGAGTTGGAACGCATGCAAAGTGGGAGGAGTGAGGGGGAGGGGAGGAGGTGGAGTCAGATTTATAGTTATAGTTATAGTAGGGCGTTGACGGGGTGTGTGAGAGAGTTGGAGAGTTTGACGTTTTGGACTAAGGAGGTGGTTGGAGAGATGGGGTGAGTTTTTTTCTTTTTTTGAGAGAAGGGGGATGGGGGAAAAGGGGTGTGTGCAAAGGAGGATGTGCTGGTGATGTGTGAGGGAGGTGTGCTAACTTTGATACAGGTTTGATCCGATTGAGGGGATGGATATGGATGAGTAAATACTCTTGAAACTACAAGAATGGTTGCTCTCGTACATAAGGTCGAATGGAGTGGCTAGAGTTGGGTCGGATGTATCATATCAAGAGATTGGTTGTATCTTACTTAAGCTTTGCATTTTTGGGGGTGGTTTTTCATCGTGCATTTTATCGTTTAGAGGGTGGAACACTCCATTTTGTATCGGGGTGGTATCAAGCGTTTGTTTATAGAATGCGGGAGGGTGGAGCTTATTTTTATCTTTATTTTTTGCATATTTTGTATATTTTGTTTATAGACTCTTTTGGTATAGATATTTTGTATATTCTCCGCACTTATTTCATAAATTGATGTTTTTCGAGGAAAAAAAAGGGATAATTAAAAACACCAAACAACAATACTCGGGTAGTGTTTACTTAACAAGCTTCACTTTGTTTCATTATCCTCGATAATTAGAACACCCCTTCTCAGCAACTATCCCTCCTCTGTACTCTAAACCATACGCCCTTCCAGACTTGGGCGGCGATATTATCGACAAATGTCGTGGCCTTCCTCGATAATATATAGCATCGGATGAGATTGATCCGATAATATATCGGAAGTTTGAAAAGTATCGATGTATATCGATATATATCGCCAAGACCCGCAAAACAGTTAAATCGTACCGATAGCTAATAGAATCGCTCTATTTGCTAGCGGCCCCGCCTTTAACGTAACTACGTGACTACGAAAATTAAATATACCTCTACCTATGTACAATAATAATAAAAGCATTATTCAACATCCTTACATTTAGTTTTAGATATTAGAAGTGGTACTAGGGGACAAGAAACAGACTCAAATTCGGTCAACGCCTTCCAATACCTCCTGATATTGTCGTTAGCCGTTAGTTTAGTTGGCGAGTTTATCTCTCCTGCTTTGAAAGTAGTGAGAAAAACAAAGAAGTTGGCAACCATCTCGGCCTCATATACATGTTCAGCTATTTATGTGTTAGCAGAGGAGCGCAGTTCAAATGTTCAGGAATCTTGCTTACTAGCAAATTGCCCCTTCCTGTCTTTTGAAAGCGCTACTTGATCTGCAGTCAGCTATTGGATCCTGAGAGAACAATCATAGGGAGATTGACTCTCACAACTCCAGTACTTGCTGACAGCAGAATTTTCATCGCAAGACGCATATGGCCAAAGAGCAATCTCTTGTCCACCAAAATTGACCGTCTTGGGACTTCTCTTCATCAGAAGAGAAAATGCATCTCCAAATTCTGCACTGGAGTTGAAGCTCTGCATCATTGATTCAAGACCCCGTCGGGAAAGTCCGACCCCCATCTCTGTAAGTCGGGCATACAAATCAACTCCTCCTACATTTCATGGCCCATTCTTTTGGTCGTACAGTATGACTTGTATTTTCTCCTGGACAGAATGATCAACGAGAGGAGCCCCCTTCGTTATGGTGCTATGGTGATAAGATTTGAAATCCATTCGACCACGTCATCACCAAACCATCGTTCGTGGAGCTTTCGCTTACTGAGATTACCCTCGTGAAAATCCTCGCGCCAGGCATCTTCCAACCACTGCTTGTGGCTGTCCTTGCCCTCTTCAAAGCTTCGTTTTCTCTTCCGCTTTCTGTCTGCGGCTTTATTGACTGCGCCCAATAACCTTCCTGGTTGCTATAGCATATCCTTATTTGGGTTCCCCAAAATCTCTTGGAACACGTCTGAGGTCATAATCGAATGAAATCCTGTAGACGATTGGTCTTTTGTCCCCATCATTGAGGCGCTTTTCTAGTCGATGGGGATCGATTGATCATCTGCGGCTGTCATTTTTTTGATAGCAACAGCATATTTTCCGGCACCACACTAAAAGTTCAGTAAGTTACTTTGAAATTGAAGACATACTTGACTTACGCGTGGTGGGAGTTCCAAAATTGTACCTGGGACACCATGCCCTAGATAAATCTTGTCACAGTTGCTGGATTTACTATTGTCAGTATAAACCATTGTTAGATTCTGAGGGTCTTCCGATGTTGTTTCTGGGCAATCCAATACATCCCAATGGGACCCATCACGCTTGTTCAAGCTCTGCTGGATCCCTCCTGGAGATGCTATAACGAAGAATCCAAAAGCAGCATCACCCGGCTCACCTGAAGTACTATTCAACTTTCCACCATAAGTACCAACGTCATCGCCGGTGGGTGGATGTTCAAAGAGACACTTTAAGGGTACTGGTAACCATGGGAATTTTTCTCCTGGGGGATCACAACAAAAGACTCTTTGTCTGGAGAGTTTAAACAGATGGCAATTTTTGCCTTCACCAGTATAACTCTCTGCAATTATGACTTGGTTGTCCGGGTATGTATTGTCTTCGAAAAACCCAGAACCATGCCATGCGCAATTCTGAAGGTCGAGGTGGGTATCGCAACAAAACCGTGTTTTCTTGAACGGTGGGTCCTGTCGATCCCATGTAATTTCTGTTTGATGAGTATCCTCACATAAGTTCAATGGTGGAATCCATTGACATTGTGTCAGAAGTTTTTGCTCCTCTGGCACGGCTCAGCAGTCTGTGTATCGTGATATTGGAGTCAGTAAAATCTTTACATTTGTGTTGTTCATGAAAAAGACTTAGAAGGATTCCACGAGAACGGGTATAATAATTCGGGATTTTGGGTTGGATTCTTCCAGACGCTTTCGGAGAATGAATATCATACAGAGCAAAGCTCTGGAATTCTCAGTGGTGAACTCTGCTAATGAATTGTACTTACATGCTTTTGTGCCGCTGGTACAGCATTTCCCGTCACCGCACTTGTTCGTTTCTAGCTGCACTTCGCCAGGTTGGCAGTGGCCATAGCATGGTAAAGGATTTCCTCTCCATGTACAATCTGCCGGGTCTGGAGCTCCACTCAACGGACAACACAATTTACTAGTAGTTTTACCACAAGGCTGTGTTTCGACGGCGATTTCAGCAGCTTTGCAAGACCCGCCACATTTTGCAACGTAACAATCTGCTGTAGTAGCGCTTTGCCAATAGCTGGCGTCACTCGTGGATTGTCTAAGTGAATCGAACTTTTTGGGATAGAGTACAGCTTGCAATACATCCAGATTATCTGTGTCGAGATCAATTGCCCAGATCAAGAGACCTCCAAGTCTATATTTTCGAAAGTTAGCATCGTTTCTACAAAAGGATCATACGAATTTGAACATGCCCAATACTGTTTCCATATTCAATATTTTGCTGGAAAGTTTCTCAACCATCATATGGCACCCATTGATCATTGTCCCAAGTTATATACTTGACAACATTTGTTTCATCGTGGTATGGTGTAATATTGTTTGCCTCGATTATCTGGGTTATCTCCTTGTACGACAGTGTTCCAAAGTTACCAGTACACTGTGAGATAATTAGTAATGCAAGTCTGCAGTAAAATGGGTGATACTAACCGCACCCTTCCTTCCGGCCTCGCTGAATGGACAACCTGGTTGCCAGCAGTCAGGGTCTTTCTACGTCAAAGCACGACCATAAAATCCAAGTCCTAGGTTCACCTTGGCCGGGTCCACGTTATTACGCCAAAGTAAGTCCTAAGTAAAGTCGATTTCCGTTAAGTTGGTGTGGGCAAGAATTTGCGAGCTGATTGGATTCTCGCTGTCCCATTTGCCGTGAAGATCATAGGCCATCATATTGACCCAATCAACATACTCCATCATAGATGTTAGATCGAAATGCTTCAGGTACCAGTAAGATGACGGCGCGGTAAATGAGACAACGTATTGTATGGGCTCTTCAGCTATGGCAGCTTGAAGCTCCATGAGGAATTGAATATAGTTAACACCGTCCTCCGATGAACCTCCTCTGTCGCTGGCACCGGGATACTCCCAATCAAAGTTTACACCATCGATCGCGTATTTTCAAAGAAAGCTGATGATATTTTTGATACCAAGAGCGTGGTTGTCAGCAGTAGAGACAAGGTTATGGAAAACCGGTTGCCAAATAGTGTCATTGTCATTGAATGTCCAACCTCTGATGGCCACCACTATTTTGAGGGCGTTGTTTTTCTCCTTAAGAGCACTGTATACACCAAGTTAGTCTCTTCATCTTTTTGATTTTAGAGAACTACTAAACAATATTTCGCAAAAAGGCGCAACCAGAATACAAAAAAAAGACATCGAGAAGGTAACTCACGTGAAATCAGACAAAGATTTCTTTTCAAGCCCTTCCATTGGGATTACATCAAACTCCGGTGTGATGTAACCGAGGGAGTAGAGGAGATGCATTAGACTACTAACGGGAATGTTGTTGTAATTCATTCCACTGCAAGTTCGATCTATTGCCCATGCCTCATAGTACCCAATAATTCGAGATTGGACACTGCCATTGGAAGACCCGGAAGAAGGTGCTTCACACCCAGACTGACACCCTGTGATTATTAGCGAAAGTGGCATGGCTACGATTCAAGAGACTCACCAAGTGCTTCACTACAGAAGTCTGTAGTTGTACCACAAAATCCATATTGACTGCAACACACATTCAATGGACACGTAGTCCCAGGTTCTAGGGCCTCCTTCCCGCATTCTGCCTTGGCGTCGCAATTTGACCAGCACACATCCTTTGGACTTGTGCCGTCACCACAAGCTTCTTTGCCGTAGTTGCAGTAACCTGACTTCGCACAGCAGGCGCCGTTTGAGCACGTATTATCTTCATCACCGGAATAATCGGCATCTCTTCTGCCTATTGGGTTGTTATCTAACAGACTCCGAGGAGCAGGTGTAGTATCGCTAAGCTCAATGTTCGGGTGGTTGTGAGAGTGACCATGCAAACCGGCAACGCTATTTCCACGAGTTGAGCCTCCTCGACGATGAAAATTTGTATGCTGTAAAGTATTTGTGAGAATGCTAAGTATATGAAAACATGGAATATCGAAATGATGAGTGAGCAGCCTCGCCCGGGAAGGAGAAAGGCAACCATGATTAAGGGAATAAAAACTTAGCAAATTAATCATAAGTTTGGGAAAACCCCAGTATGTAAAAAATAAATGAGAATTGATCTCATTGGAAATTTAGTCAAACCTATTTGGATACTGCGTTTTTGCTTCGGATGTGATGATGTATGTGATGAGATACTAGATACTCAATCACCGGAATAATTATTGGACGCAAAATACCTCCATTATCCAGGTGGCATAGTACTCTTTCGGGAAATGGCATTATCAAATTGTAAGTTTGAAAACCCACCCATGATATATTTGGCTCAATTAGGCAGTGACTCCTTGGACGATATCCATTCATGTGCATAGCCAGGTGGTTCCTGCCTTCGCGTAAATACTCCGGATGTCACCCTATGAGACGCTGCAGAGTTTTGTAGGTCAACAAATCACTTCTTGCATATATTCCCAATGGCTCGGTAAGTTGTTTGAGTAGACAGATACATCTTCAGTTGAGCTAGACCGGGGGATACCAACTTATATGTAAGGGACAAAATCTTCAAGGTTGGGCCCGTGCCAGGTACTTGCAGAGAAAAGTTTTAGGTTCACAGAGGCCCTTCTATAGGGAAGTATTGCAATATCCGCAGGCGTGCTAGTTTCAGGGAAGAGTTTTCCCTTTGAACAGGGATAGAAATTGATATGGGAAACAAATGTTGATGTCGGGTGAGGATGTTCCTGCTGAGGCGGTTTCTTAAGCGCCGTAGTTCTGCCACCAATTATTGTCTTTATATCGTATGCACGGGACCCTTTTCTCTTCCTCTTCACTGTTTAAGCTTAATTCCAGCCACCTCCAGACTCCAACTCGCCTTCCCATCTTCCTCTGTCGATGAGGACTAACTTAGAAGTCGATATAGGTCTTCTAGAATTGCGAGTCTTCAAGAGCTAAGTAGTTAACAGTCCAATCTCAAGAGACCCCAGTTTTCCTATTTTCACACCTGCAGTCAATTATTGTGCTGCAGTCTCCAGAAAGTCCTACAAATATATATTTTGAAGCCTTCCATCTTCACGCCGAGAGTGTCCCGTACCTAGTCGACAGGGTCTCAACCGGCTTCGTACTATGAGTCACAGGCACTCTGAGTAACTATCTGCTGACCTCGACATGAATTCATTGCGGATATCTAGTGGGACCAGCTGCTTCAGTATGGTTACAGTCACTTATACTCATCT
>LLCD01000284.1:0-21711 GCA_001414355.1 Hymenoscyphus salicellus
AGTACAACTTTTGGTCACTCCATTATCCGCACTCCTCTTCACGCTATCTCTCAATAGCCCCATACCTCTCCCACCATCATCTTCAATAGCACAGTCCTCCAACTTGTCCATATCAATACCATGCTCCAAGGCACAATCTGCTACCAAGCTCTTCTCTGGAATATCTTTGTAATCTCTTGTCAAACACATTGTGAAGCCGAGGTATGTTTTGGGAGATGGATAGAGGCTGGCGGCGCAGAGTTCTATTATGTTTCCTAGACATTCTGGGGGACCGTGCATGCAGGATACGCCGTCATTGGCGGTGGGGGTACCGATGAAGGACAGTGTGAAGTTTACTTTTGGGAGGACTTGTTGCATTGTTGGGAGGACGAGGAGTTTGAGGCAGTCCTGGAGGGTAACATGTTAGCATAGGGTTCGGGGCGGAGGGGATGAAGGATCAAATTTCTGGTCCCCCACCTAGTATTGCTTGAGATTTGAAGGGCATGGTCTCGTGGTGGAGAGAAAACGTGTGCGACGAACCTGTGCATCCGGACATTTGCTCATAATGTGAGCTTCAAGAGGAACCAAAGGCTTGTCTGCCACTTTGTTCCCCGCCACTACCGCAGTATCCCCCAAGGGATGATCGCATGGTCTCGTTCTCCCATAGAATGGACTAGTTGGACTTGGATTTCCAAGGGACCAAAGGAAATAGAAGAATGCCACGACGGTGAATCCTGCCACCCATCTTCGTACTCTAGTTCGAGGTAACATCTCGTTATTGGTATTGGTGGAGGGTATAGCTATCGTTCGGGCACCCTTTTCGCTTGGATATTCGTTGTTGTTCATTTTGAGATGGCGATCGAATGTCATATTGATAGCGAAGACATGAATAACTCTTGTCGTTGAGCTTGGGAGAGGAGTTGTGGTTGCTACAAATGACATGACGCTAGGAGGCCTCGGAATTGCAAGCTCAACCACCACCGCCAAAGCCAAACAAACGGCCTTGGCGAACCAACGAGCTGACCTCATTCTCTACCCAAGAACACCACTGCACCACCATCTTCCAGCTGCAGCCAAATAAATTAATTCCCCCTTTATTGCCCACCACCCATTTTCCTCCCGACGAGTCAACAAACACCAAGTGATTAGATTGCACCAAAGAGAGAGAAAGCCATTCACGCGAATAGTTGGATTCCACACCCGAGATAGGAAAGAACACAGACTTCAGGGATCCCACCTTTCCTCTTGCCCTACCAACGCAACAAGAATCTCGAACACGGAAGTCCTCTCCCGATCACCAAGAAAAGAGCGAAAAAAGAACACTTTTTGTTCTTTTTGATTCCCGCTTGTAATGCAGCATCGATAATATTGCCCACTTGCACTTACCTTTCAATGGCTATTCCGGAAACCCTCTCTTTAGAGGATTTCCTACGTCCGCTAGAGATTGATATTGGCAAGATTCACGGGCTAGCGAGGAGCTTGGCTGTAACCTATCTGAGGCTGGCGAGGGAATCAAAGGATCAGTTTCTGTCGACGCCGATTTCGGATTCCGTTTTGAGGCCGGTGGGTGATGCAGGTGGAAGGTGAGTTTTTGGTTCCTCTTTTTCCATTTAGATGAAGGGGAGGTGAATTCCTGTGCTTGTATACCCTTTATTTTGGGACACTATAAGGAATTGAAGAGAAGAGGCTATTGTTGATTTGAATTTATGCTGATGAAAATGTGTCTCATGTTCGGACTGGACATCTACGTTAATAGACCACTACAACTGTAGATTCGGATAGCTGGTTCTGAGAGGATTGAGAGGTAGGTCTTTGGCCATTTCCATCACGCGGGGAATATACCTATATGGCCTTCACTTGATTTTGCTCCGTTCCTCTGAAGACCAACTGCTATCTAGATATTCCCAACAGTGCTCCTGCGGTCCATAGAACGCAAAAAGAGGACTGAACTCTGCAACACGACGCCGGCTATATTGAAAAGTTACTCGCATACTTAAAAAAAGGAATTAATTAGATTATATATCTAAAAGAGAATTGAGACAAACCTTCCAACTTCACTTCCTGTGACTTCTGTAGCCAATTCCGCAAAAAACTTGCACGTTCCATTGTCTAGGCGACATATAGTTTTCCGTAGTTGTACTAGGTGCGAGGCGTGATCCAGCTTTCTCCAGTTTATACTAGGGTCAAACATAGTTTCCTTCTGTTGAGGGTGGTCATCTTTGGTCGGGCGATCAAGAGAATGCAAATTGCATGAAATAAGCTCGAGGTGTATGCCTTTCCATTCTATTGGATGAGCGATTAACCCTCAACCAGGATGGGCGTTTATAAAGGCCTGGATTGAGTGCTTTTCGGGGGGGTCTGGAGATTTCTGATTTTCGCTCTCTTTGGGTGGTTTAGTTTTGGGGGCATTTTGGATTGAAGGCATTGTTGTTGTTTGTAGTGCCGTGGTGGCTAGGTAACACAAAGCACTGTACTGTTCTATTAAGGAACTCACCTTTCTGTCCAACAGCACCATACCCTTCTCGTGATATCATAAATGTCAAAATCACGCTCCCAAACATCAGTGCGTAATTTGAAAAGTTCTCTAAGACACAGTCAATGCACACCTATTAAAACTCAACTATAGTCATATCTCAGGTCAAAGTCACCACTTGCTTCAGGAAAAAACACCTAGAAGGAACACTGGGGAACAGGAGCATGCTAAGGTGTTTTTGCATTTCGTTCTGCCTATTTCAAGAAAGGACCATGTAAATCTACAAACCAGGGCATCTATACCATTTTATTACACACATGAGATCCACCCAACCCCCCTTCCATGCGCGCCCAGTCAGGTAGCACTAGGAATTCCTTCTTGAAGAGGAGAAATGAAAATACGAAAGCAAACAGAGGAGAGTTGTCAAAATGTAACTTTTTGTTTTTGATAGGTAGTAAAAGAAGCCCACTACTAACTACCAAGGCCAATCATCCATCATTTTTTACTACCATCACCCAAGACCCATTGGGTGCCATATCTCATCACATCAATCTGCGAGAAATGTGATTTGCAAAAAAGGTCGCGCAACATACATGCCCAACAAAGAACAAGAAGAGAGGATCGAATATTTTTTTCCACGAGAAAAGTGCATGCGCCAGAAGAAGAATCAAAAACGAGGATCCCCGAGAAACATGCGAAGAGACAACTAATTTGGAAAGAAGAACATTTGTGCAAAGGCCGCCCTACTATGCCATTCTAAGTGCAAACGTTCCAAGAAGAGGTGGGTGTTTTGTTTTGGGGAAATAGTCCATGGCCGTGAGATGAACCCGAGAGCGCATAAGAGATCTAGAGACATTATCGAGATCCAACGCCAAAAGAAAGTCGTGTCGATAAGAGGAAAGACGATAAAAGGCGAAAAGGTTATTGACCATTTCGCTAGAGGGAGAAGAAATTCAACGCCGAGCTGCATCAAAATTTCAATGGTACAATTCCACCAGCTGATTCAGTGGGAGTGGTATTGTACATTATGAACAGATTAGGATGGGATCGCTCGCGAGGCCTGGTTCCCTCCGCGGCTGTTCTTCTTTGGCTTTGAGACAGTGCTCCAGCCATCTTCCTCAACAGGAGCTTCACCCTCGCTGGATGGTGCCTGAGCAGGGCTTGCTGGAGAAGCTCCGCCATTAACATCTCGTCTTGGACCTCTTCCTTCATCATAATTTCGTCCACCACGACCTTCTCCTCTACCTCTGCCACCACCTCGACCTCCTCTTGGACCACGTGGGGCATCATCTCGGGGGGTAGGAGGGCCTGAAGATGGACGTCTCCATGCACCGGCGGACTCGAGAGCCTTTGGTCGTGTATCACGTACAATATCCCTTGGCTTCGTGTCCTTCTCATCAGCGGGTTTGGCGTTAGGGTTCTCGTTCTCGGCGCTCTTTTCACCACGTTGCAGAATCTCAACCTTGTTGCTTGCTTCGACCTCTTGCTTCTCAGCCTCCTCGGCTTTAACTTTTGAAGCGGCCTCCTTTTGCTCTTGCTTGGCCTTTTCCTCAGCCTCTTTCTTCTCTTGAAGGGCGGCCAATCTCTTCTCCTCAATCTCTCTCTCCTTTGCGGCAGTATCGATAGGACGAGCGGCTCCGAAGGGGCTTGCCTTTGAATCACCAGCGACAGATGATGGCGATGCGAGTGGTGCCTCGGAGACTGTTCGCTTGGCGAGGTTCAATCGAGGTCGGCCACCAGCTGGGACAGCGGGTGCTGGTGCTGGGGACGAAGGAGCCTCACTTCCCTCACGAGAAGCTGCAGGCGATTTGGCGGCAGGTGCATCAGGTCGCATTTTGGTGCGCCATTGATTGTCTTGCTCGGCAGCGGTAGGAGCACGCTCGACAGCAGGTCGCTCTTGGAATTCACGTCTTGGAGGTCTTGAACCATCTTGCGAGCCTCCTTGTGGGCGGCCTTCTCCCCATGCAGCTGGCGAAGACTTGCGATCTCTGAATCCCTCGCCGCGTGGGCCATCGTTTGTTCCTGGGCGACCGCCTTCTCTTGGTGGACCACGGTCAGGTTGAGCCATTGGAGACAATGGTCCTTTACGCTCCCAGTTACCAAAATCACGAACCTTGCCATCTCCTTCTGGGAAACGCTCCTTGCGCTCGCCTCCACCATAATCGGATCCAAATCCACCGCGGCCTGAATCTCTTCTCTCGTTGCCTCCTCGGCCTGGCAAATCTGGCAATGGGCCCTTTCTGCTCCAATCGTTGAACTCCCTGGTTGGTCGGTCTCCATCTCTATCCTTTGCTATAAGAAGAATTAAGTCAGTAAAAGTTAGTATGAGGGATTGCAAAATTACGTACGTGGATCTGCAACACTGATTCTAATGTTACGTCCTTGGAATTGGGTTTGATTGAGAGTCAAAGCTGACTTCAATCCCTCGAGGGTGGCGAACTCTGCATAACCAAAACCCTTGGGCTTCATCTCAAGCTTGTCCTCAATAATTCGTACATTTGTGCATTCACAACCATCGAAGAAGTCGGTGACATCGCCAACAGTAGCATCAAATGAAAGGTTGCCCAAATGGACTGTGAAAGGTGGTTTGTCTGGGAGAGGGAGTTCTTCGCGAACAGAGTATCCTGAAAACCCAATTAGCTACATACTGCAAACAGGGCAGATGCAGGCTGGGACTAACCTCCTGAAGCAGCACCTCCATAAGCACCAGTGGTAGAGTTATAGGTCCGGCGCTCAGATCCGTATCCTGTGCGGGAGTCTAGAAAAGTAAGTATATAATCAGTTGTTTGTTGTGCGCCAACTTTTTCCGGGTGGGTATCCGAAGAACAAAAGTGAACATACCAGCTAAGGGTAATGGTTAGCAATAAATTCAGACGTACGTCGGCTTGCAAACTTACAAACTGGCATATCCTCCATCTCATCAGCCCATGATCCCATTTCTGCAAATTGTTAGTTCCTGTTTGAGCGGCAAACTGTGTGGCTTCTTACTCTCGTCAGTCAAGAATGCCCCGAGGGACATCTTCTGCTGCTCCTTCTTCTTGGGAGCTGCGCGCACATAGTCAGTAAAGCTTCCTAGAGAATATGGGCCTGTTTGGGGCGCCTCTTGATCTGGGGAGGTCGATCAAGAAGTGCCTGCAGCCTTGAGCTTACCCATGATTGCGGTTTTTAAAAAGACACTGCGCGAGACTCTGGGACTTGCGCGTTGTCCTTGGGGGGTGGTTGAAGGATCTGGGGTCCTTCAAATATCGTCGGTAAATTGTCCGATGGGGAGAATCAAGTGCTGGGACTTGATTGAGTCGATGTACGTTCGGTGTCGAGGTGTCGGGCGAAGGTGATGCCCTTTTCAGTGCGGTCGAATTCCTTACGCACTTTTTCCAGACGACCAAGGATGTGCCGCTAGCTAGTTCTATCACGTGTCAGTGCTTGGCGAACTAGAAGTGAACTTGTCGACCCGGGTTGAATCCGCTTTTGCCTTTCCCATAACAAAACTCAGTTCCTCATTTCCATATCTGGACCGGAGTTTATTCCTATCACTGGCCGTGGTGTAAACAATAGGAAATCGGATGCTCGCAAAAACGGAAATATAGTCTTTGCCACCAAGATGGTTGGGGCAACCCAAAATCCATCCCCGGAAGGGGTGCCCAACGATGCCAGGCTAAAAAGGGAACCAGAGCTTAAGGCGGGACAAATCCGACCACGTATCAGCGATTTTCCAAAAGATATTACTGATATCATACATCCAGCTCTTCCCATAGGTGGCCTTTCTGGTAAGTTTCTGTATTTTAGCAGCACCTCCCTTTTTCCCTGGCTTTCTGGATACCAGTGAAAACTTACCTATCCACATATCAAATACTGATAATTACGTAGGGGTATCGGGCATTCTATATGGAGG
Organism: Hymenoscyphus salicellus; assembly: GCA_001414355.1. Taxonomy (NCBI): domain Eukaryota; kingdom Fungi; phylum Ascomycota; class Leotiomycetes; order Helotiales; family Helotiaceae; genus Hymenoscyphus; species Hymenoscyphus salicellus. Next base: position 6,345 of record LLCD01000284.1, read on the forward strand.
TTTTGCCGGCGTGTTGAGAGCTACAAAACATCCAATGGTTCTTGCTCTAACGACAGGGGCACAATTTGCAACCTTTGGAACTACATTCGATAGTATGTATACAATACTCACCAATATCTTCTCCTGGCCATCGCTAAAATTTGCCTTATAGTATCCAGAAGTTCAATCCTCCATTATTTTGGTCGAAAATATGCCACTTCAAGAGAAAAGATACAGGCAAGTGCCGCTGCAGGTGCAATTGGCGGAGCCCTAGCTTCTACAATAAGTCAGTATCAGTTCCAAAGTAAAGATATTATTCCTAACAACAACAAAAGGAGGTTCGATAAGAGCATTACCGGCCGCTGCACTATGTACCCTTTTTGGAGCTGCCGGCCAATACAGCTACAATCGCAGTGAAGCACGAAACATGAACCAATCACCACAGGACGAAAATGCGGAGAAACATCCATGGTTGAATTCAAAATTCAGTCCGATGAAAGTACTGACGGATCATGAGTACAACGGAATGTTACAAGAAAAGTTGTTGAATGTGAATGCTCAGATTGCTCTGGTCGATGAGAGCATTGAAGCGTTGAGAAAGCAAGAGAAAGAAGAAGCCTCGAGAGTAATTGACGAAAGCGAAAAGCCGAGTTTTGGTTGAGAGGATATAATATTATGAGTTTCTAAAATATGTATTATATTCAGGATACCCAGGAAGTTCGGTCGTGTTTTTTTTGTGTTGAGGGTGTTTACTTCCCACTCGATTTTTGCGACCCCAGGCAGTCCGCACAACAGAGCTCTATAATTTCCTAATCGGCTTCTAGACTTTACGGCCCTACTCTGTGTATACCTGCACTATCTCATTATAGATCCAACTAGGAAGTAAGGAGGAATAAGAAATTGCCAACTCGCTTAGCTGATTCCCTTTCTTATGCAAATCGAGAAACGAGATTTACAACTCTTTTTCTCGTAATCTTTATTAGATGACGCTATTTTGAGCCTCTATGCGATTTGCAACAAAGCCTTACTAGATTGCAAATTTCCGTTTGCTGACTTCGTGACTTGGTCATTCCGAACTTTCCCAAAGCTTGACTTCATTTTGAATGACCTGGCCTGGGTACCTACGAAAAGTGATGCCATTTTTCCAACTCTACGTTAGAAAGTGTGTGCGTAAAAACTGACTTGTATCTGAGTTGTTTCAAGACTTTTAACGGAATATTACAACTAGAAATGAGATCAGATGGTGTTGTATTCAGCAACTATCGCTCAACGAGACGATGATTTTAATCCCGACGTTGGATCGAACAGGCTGATCCAAAGTGTAAATCGAAAAGCGGCGAATACAAGAAGGTTCTACAAGAACCTCGTTCCAACCATTTTATTGTTATTTTGCCCTGTTGAGTGTCATCAGAAGACTCTCTTTTCACTTCCGCCCAACAAGGTGGACGCCTGGTTGAATAATTGGAGCCTGTTCGCTTGACTCGCTGCTCCCACGTCACCAGTGAAGAATGTCAGTGCTCGGCTCACCGCGCGGGGGATAACAAACAACAACACTTTATCGAAGGCTTCGATGTGCCTTCCTATTCCTAAAGATACACCTTCGAGCAGCAGGCCAAAGAATCCATCGTCCTAAAATACCGACCTCTACCTCACGGCTTTTTTAATGGGATCGTCACGGAAAAGAGCTCGCCCCAATCCCCCAACCCCCGATGTGACCACAAAGACGATACCAGAAACCGAGGCAACAGCAGATGGACAGAGAGGGGAGGCTTCTAGGCCAACGTCAGCTTCAGCTACCGACGATAACCCCGGAAATGCTACCTCCAGCGTAGGCCAAACGACTGTTGTACCCGAACGAACGAGGAAGACGGGAAGCATAGCTAAACAGGTGGGTTTTGTTGGGGGAGGGATGATGGCAAAGAGTACGGAAGTTTCTGCAGTATGCTAACCTTTTGGCTCAGTTAAAGCAAAAAAGTAGTTGGTATGGGACCTGGCCTCGCAAATCTATAGCCTCAACCCAGGTGGCGAGGGAAACTATTCTGGCCGATAAGCCCAATAACGGAAACGGTACCCCATCTGCCGATTTGAGGTTCGTATTTTTTGGATCTATACTTTGCGCGGGGCGGGGCGGGCATACATTACAATACTGCACCCTGACGATTCAAGGGCGCATGATGCAATGTTTCCCCATCAATATTACAATGACATAGAAACTAACTTGGGGTTTGCAATAGTCGATTCGAACCCCGACGACCTACCATTTCAGAAACCGCGAGACCACCATCTATGTATCTTGGGAAAAGCAAGGAAACTCTGGATATAACAATGGGTGGGATAGAAGGGGTCACTTCGACGAAGGATATACAGGCTACAAACGAAATGAAGGAACCCAAGAAACCCAATAACGCCAAAGAAAACGACTCGAAACCAGGGGGTACTGAGAGTGTAGCGACAGGAGATTCAACAAACGATTCGAAACCTTCGATACCAGAGCCAACTCCACCAGTTCGAGAACCGGACACAAATCAGAGACCTGCAACTGCTTCAGGTTGGCTTGGGGGATGGCTCAGTAGGCCCAATTTACAAGATGGCACAGGCAAATTGGCAAAACCTCCAAGTTTATCAGAAGCCGTGAAAGAGAATGAAGGAGAAGTAGCCAAAGATATACCAAATCCGGAAGACGAACCAGTAGATGAGGTACAACCATCTTCTGCACCAGCCTCCTCGTGGTTTGGACTTTGGTATCCTGCAACACCTGCAGAAACAACTGAGGCGGTTCCAGTCAAGATACCCGATTCAAATAAGGATACGATTATGGGAGATGTGCCAGCCCCTCCGGCTACGAGCGCTCCAACATCGAGTAGCTGGGCATTTTGGTCTAACGACACAAGGGCTAAAATTGACACAGATGGAGCCTCGGAGGTTGGTCAGGTTGGGCAAGTTGCGGTATCTGGAGAACCGTCTCAAAATAGCCCAGAGCCAGCCAAGATATCAAAGCCAACCGAACCCAAGAAAAAGAAGTCGAGCAAGCGAATTCGACATCATTCGACAGATATTGATGAATCGTCACGACAATCCGAACAGACAACTGTCGATACACCTGCTCAGAGTTCAACTACATCTAAAAACCAACCCCCAAATCTTCTCATGCCGTCTGTTAAACAGACTTTTAGACTCGTAGAGAACCCCTCGATTTTGCAACAGATTGCCCGCCTGCTCTTGCTATCTCAGCAACCACCAGCAAAGCACGTCTATTTGGCAAAGGATCCTCCGGTCATCAAGAAGGCACTTGCGATTGGGATCCATGGACTTTTCCCCGCGCCATTGCTGCGCACAGTGATTGGGCAGCCTACTGGAACTTCCATCCGATTTGCAAACCATGCAGCTACTGCAATCAGACGATGGACAGACACACACGGGTATAAAGACTGTGAAATTGAAAAAGTGGCACTTGAAGGCGAGGGAAAGATTGCAGACAGAGTCGATAATCTGTGGAAGCTACTTCTGAATTGGATCGACCATGTTCGCAAAGCTGATTTTATCTTGGTTGCATGTCATTCTCAGGGTGTTCCAGTCGCGATTATGCTTGTGGCTAAGCTCATCGAATTTGGTGTTGTATCTCAGGGGAGGATTGGAATTTGTGCAATGGGTGAGTTATGATTTTTCCACTGAGTCCTAATTTCACCAAATCACCTAACATTCCTACAGCCGGTGTATCACTTGGACCATTTGCGGATTACAAGTCAAGATTTATTAGTGGTTCTGCTGGAGAAATCTTCGAATTTGCAGACCCGGAGAGTGTTATTTCAAAGAGACTGGAAGAGTCTCTTCGGGTGACAGTCAAATACGGAGCACGAATCACTTATGTCGGCTCGATTGATGATCAGCTTGTTTCGATGGAGGTATGTGTTTCTTGCAAAATTGGTTTTATTTCTTGCTAATTATTTCAAGTCTGCTATATTTGCTACCGCTAGTCATCCCTACATCTATCGAGCGGTGTTCGTCGATGGTCGTATTCATGCACCTGACTTGTAAGTAAGAATACCCTCTTCCATATACATCAGCTAATCATATTTTTAGTTTATCTCATCTAGTTGGGTTTGCACTGAAGCTTCGCAATCTTGGAGTTTCGGACCACGGACTTATTCGAGAATTATCTGCGCCTCTTGCTGGTAGTCTGTACACGGGAGAAGGCCACTCGAGGCTGTATGACGATGGAAAGGTTTACGAGTAAGTCTAACTAATAACTATTTCTCACAAACAACCCTAACCGAATTCCTCAGTCTGGCGATTGAACACGCCCTCGAAACCACTTCAGCTGGGGATATCCCTCTCGAGCTGAAGAAGTACGAGATACCAAATACCTCCAATCCATATGTTTTGCCTTGGATCATGCGTGGCTTGCTGGAGGAGGAGTTTGTCAAAACGGAACTCAGCTCTGAGACTACGGAATTGCTGAAGCAATTCGACGATTGGAAGCCCTCGACCAAGGTCCTCAAGGATGTCAAATATAGGTTGGAGGCAGTGAGGTCGAAACTTTAAGGCCAGGGAAAGGTAACAGGACTTGGGCGCAAAGGGAACAAGGGGGGTACATGAAGGAAGCGCAAATAATTGCCAGGCGTTGGGACTTTTAAGACGTAGAATCTGTATGGAGCAACACTGCAACAGAATGATTGATACCCATACTTAATGAGGTTAATGTTATTTTTCACATTGGGTTGAATTAGCACCGGATGTTCTTGCGCAGGGAAATACATCCACCCTTCATCGAAGACGTTGTAATTTGTATTTCACCTAGCGGCCGTTAGAACGGTCTGATCCCAAGAGGCAGTAAATACAACTAACTTTTACATGTCTACCTAGCCGTCGTTGTTCTATTCTGCATATCCGAGACAATTAAAACAATCCAAGGCAGTTGAATAACAACCTGGTTATTTATCGCCGCTTTTGGATGATTTGCAGCAAGGCTAGTCACGTGGAATTAAGGATTTCGGGGTCTTCCGACCGAAGATCGGCCTCTAAAAGGCATGCGACAGCAACCAGATGCGAGGCTACAAGACCTCGAAGGATTTCCCACTCACCAAACAACCAAACATACACTACCTAACCAAAAAACGACCCCTCCTGGCCACGCTCTCTACACCTCTTACCCTCATTCCGTACATTGATTTCGGGTCTTCGACCATCACACATTCATTATGAGTCTCTGGGGTAACAAGAAATGCGGCATCAAGCCTCGTCCGGTCGTCACGCGTATCATCTCCCAACCCGTCGCGAAGAAACCCCTCCCTCTACCCTCGAAAACAAAATCCTCGACTCGACCCCGCGATGCGATTGCGACTACCTCCCGTTCCTCGCCCTCGACTGCTTCTCTTCCGCGATCGCGAACCTCGACTCCGCTTACGAGCGATGATAAATACGGCAACGGCGCATTCGATAACTCCAGGCTACAGCCTCCTCAAAAACGACCAAAGTTACAACGAGCCTCGCCGAGTAATCAACCTATCTGGGGGGATTCCGATGATGATGAACCTTCCTCTTCGGATGAGGTTTCTTCCAATAAGCGCCAGAAGATGGAGGTTGTTCAGTCGGTTGACTTGAAGCGATCACTTTGTTCGCGAAAGGCTTTTGCAAATACGGATAGCGGGAAGTTACCTATGATTCACGCTGCGGATCTGGTTGCGCCTCTATCGCGGAACAACCCCAATCCGTCCCAGGGAAATTTTACGGTGAAGTTAAAATATCCGAGTGCTTCTCAGCGGGAGAGGTATTTACAAAATCTTGTCAACTAAAACAACTGCGGCAGATGGCTAATGAATTGTGATTTAGGTACGATTTGCAAGGTGGGAAGGATGTTATCAACTCCGTGCAGGAGATCATCGATGTTGCTACTATTGTTACGGATTTCTACATGACCGAGAAACAGGCTTTGCCCTTCCGAGATCCAAATACTGGTTACATCCGACAACTCGAGAAAGCAAAAAACAATTTGTCAAACAAGAAGTTGGGGGATGGAAGACCAGATATCGAGACCTTGTTGGCAGATTTCAAACTTGCTGTCCAGAATTATAACGCGGCTCTTGACAAGCTAAGAACAAATGGCTCCCTCGAAAAGAATCTGGACGGCAAACACCACCTTCCCTTCAAAATGGTTCGCATGATGATTACTCAGGCATACGATCGTACTGTCTCACCACGGGTTGATGATCTGAAGAAGTATGAAGCCGGAAGCAACAACGTCTATGGCGAGTTGAAACCCAAACTGGTTCATGAAATCCTAGGGGAGGTTGGACTTCGATCAGACCATGTCTTCATTGATCTCGGTTCTGGAGTCGGAAATGTGGTCTTGCAAGCTGCTTTGGAATTCGGCTGCGAGAGTTGGGGTTGTGAAATGATGGTTAACGCATACACCCTAGCGGATGCCTACAAGAAGGAATTCAACGCTCGCAGTCGACTTTGGGGAATTGCAACCGGAACTGTGCGCCTGGAACATGGAGATTTCTTGGAGAACGCCAGAATTCATTCTGCAATGAAGCGAGCGGATGTGATATTGGTCAATAACCAAGTCTTCTCCTCTGATCTCAACAGAGCACTGGTTGATCTCTTCCTGGATTTGAAAGACGGTTGCAAGATCATTTCACTCAAGCCCTTTGTACCAAAGGACCATGAGATTACCACGAGAAATATCAACGACGCCGTGAACAATCTCAAGGTCATCAAGAAAGGCGCATATTCCGGACAAGGCGAGGCGGTAAGCTGGAGCGGTGGCGGTGGAGACTACTTCATTACCCTGAAAGATTCGGCGCACATGAGGGAATATGCGGAGGAATTGTACCGATGAAGCAAAGGTATTTAGAGAGAGATGGCTATTGGGACACTCTCAAGCGATAGAGCGAGTCTAGGTGGTCTGTATTATGAAAACAAAAAACTTATGAGGGTATGATCAGCGGGTAGATTTTTAGAGCATTACGATACACTTACAGAGCGAGCGAGGCAACAAGCGAGTAGCATAGCAATTATTATTATTCCCTCTTGAATAAATTCTCTTTTGAGTGCAATGTCATTCATGTGTGGTGTTTTTTTGTCATGTGTGATGGGAAGGGTTTTGGTGTATCATATCATAAGGCATTATTCATAGCTTCTGCTTCTCTCCCCTTGTATGCCATCCATCGATCGATGAGCTCTTTATTCTCCGACTTGAGTTTCTTGACCGTTTGCTCGGACATGTTGAGTTGTAAATTCAGGGACAAGACTTCATCTTGCACCTCCTATCACATATATGCGTAAATAAAACACTCTTCCATCCCAGTATTTTAGTTTGGGGACTTACATCTAACAGCCTTGCCTTACCGCGCAACTCCTCGTCACGATCCTTTACCTTTTGTGACAGGATGTTTTTCTCTTTCGTGGTTGTTTCCAAGAGCTTGGTATCTGATTTATTTTTCGTTTTCAGTTTTGAGAGTTCGGACTCTGTGGTTTTGAGGCGCGATTGGAGGGTGTGGTTTGAGCGTAATGCCTCAGCCAGATCACTCTTCACTTGGGCGGATGTTGGGGTTTCGACGGTTCCGGAGTCGCTCGTTTTCGTGGCATTTGGATTTGGTTTAAGGGTTGAGGTAGTTGACTGTGTATTGGCTGCTTTTTCGGTTTCTAAGGCGGTTGTGCGGGCGAGGAGGTCGGAGACTGAGGGTGGTAGTTGGTATTTTGGTTTGTAGATAAGATGGAGGGGAAGGGGACTTACAGGCATTGATAAGGGAATCATCTATCCTTGCATACGCAGCTCTTTCCCTCTCATCGCGGTCACGGAGGGCTTGGGTGTATTCGTTGCGCCAGGATGCAGAGGCCATTTTCAAGAGGGAAGTTGGTGGTGGAAATGCAAAATCATGGTCTGGGTAGAATGTGAATGGGAAAGGCTGAGAGATTTAAATGCGGGTGTTGCCTCCGCCCAAGGCTGTGTGATTCATGCCCGTGGGCCTTGGGGGCCGGGAAAATAGCCGCGCTTGTTAGAGCTTCAGGCCTGTATCCTAGCTGCCTCACTGGAGTGAAGCTGCCATATCCAAGCACCCCAACCCAGACACAAAGACGATCCCCTGAACCCCATCCCACGAAAACACACGACGAGTGTGCCAACGGAACGAGAATACCGAATTTGTGATACCATTCTTTTATCGCGAGGAGGAAAGTAGGAGCTTGAGGACGTCGGAATCTCTCGTTATCGCTCTTGTTATCGCTCTTCATCACAGAAGCCCAACCTCAACCCCTCGATCATGGCGTCTAGAAAAAAGGTCCTTTTGAAGGTGGGTTTCCTGAGATACAGAAGGTTTGGAGGCAAGTTACTGATTGTGGGTGTATAGGTTATAATCTTGGGTGATAGTGGTGTTGGAAAGACGAGTTTGATGAATCAATATGTACGTTTCCCTCACGATCGACGAGGCCTTTCCGCATACCTCCCGACGAAAAAAGACGAACCAAATAAGGGGCAGTAGAGGGATAGAGGCTGATTGAAGTACAGGTCAATAAGAAGTTCAGCGCGAGTTACAAGGCTACAATCGGAGCGGATTTCCTGACGAAGGAGGTGTTGGTTGATGATCGTCTGGTGACTATGCAGGTACAATAGCTCTCCTGCCTCAACGGGCTTTCTTGGGTCTAATACTTGTGTTTGCAGTTATGGGATACCGCTGGACAGGAAAGGTTCCAATCTCTGGGAGTCGCTTTCTACCGTGGAGCTGATTGCTGCGTCCTCGTCTACGATGTCAATAACTCAAAGTCCTTCGATACACTCGATAGTTGGAGAGACGAATTCTTAATCCAGGCATCACCTCGGGATCCTGACAATTTCCCATTTGTGAGTTCTTGGAAAGAGTGGGGGTTTAGGGGCAATGAAATGCTGATGGTTGATAGGTTGTGCTGGGAAATAAGATTGATGTGGAAGAGAATAAGAGAGTGGTATGTTTTGCTTTACTTCGAGAGAAAGAGAATTGCTGTTGATTTTATGAATAGATTTCCTCGAAACGGGCTATGACTTTCTGCCAATCGAAGGGTGGCATTCCTTATTTCGAGACGAGTGCCAAGGAGGCTATTAACGTAGAGCAAGCTTTTGAAGGTTAGCCCCTATTTCCAATTCCCTCACTTTATCCAGTACTAATTTACATAAATAGTCATCGCAAGAAACGCTCTCGCTCAGGAAGAATCAGAAGAATTCAGTGGGGATTTCTCGGATCCAATCAACATCCACATTGAGAACGACCGAGATGGATGTGCATGTTAAGAAGATGATGAGATGAGAAATTGGGCTTGGTCTTTCCCTTTTTATTAATGCGTGAGGATGCATTGTTGGGTTATATTGGCATACTCATCCTCTGTGTTTTCTTCTATATTCCCCCTCGTTCTCTTCCAATATGCGTTGTTGTGGAAGAGGCGAGCGCAAGTTGGGGAAGGGAAGTGTATGTACATATGGATTAACCATTGGCGCTGTGGGCGTCTTCTCCCGTTTTTCTATTTTCTTGTGGTATTGAGCTTTCTAATTACACTTACAACTTGCACATTGTGATGAGGGGATGTTTACGGGGTCGGGAATTATTTCTTTCTTGGGTGGTACTTTTGTGTTTCTGTACTGGACTTGTGAGTAGAAGCTGGCCAAACGAGTTATGAGTGAGTGTGGGTGTTCTTTTCTTTTTGAAACATACTCAGTTGGAGTGATTAATCAGGCAACAATATATTTATACATTTCTCTGCGTACTCGAAGCGCTCAAGTGATTGTTTCTCTATCAAAGTCTATTTTAGAACCCCTTGCCAGATCACCGGAAGCATCCTTGGCAACTCGTAAACCGATTTCGGGACCGACCCACCAGCCATGACATACCTACGAACTAGCATATCACCACCAAAAACCTTCCGGATGCTCAGGAAACTCCGAGTTATACATTTTTACTGCGCCCTAAACACATGACGAATTCGCCTTTTAATCCATGACTAAAGGATATCTGCCTCCGATCTTGTATCCTCCATGATAGCTTACCCAGCCCCTGAAGGATCCAAGTCGATACACGTATAAGCCCATAAGCAAGCACCATCTCGAAACTGGCCAACGAGGCTACAACACCACACAATGAGTGCACAAGAACCACCAGTTCCTCCGGCGATCGCGGAGAGTTTTGATCTTGTGGATGATAGATTGTCGGTTCATAGACATGAGCGTATTTCGATGTCTTCGTCGCGGTCGCGATCGCTGAAACCGAAGAGTGGAGGAGGGGGGTTCAAGAAGAGTGTTGGGTTGGAGAATGTGGCTAGAAGGACGCTGGGAATTATTTTGTTGCTTGCTACGGTGCTTTTGTGGACTAGTTCGAATTTTTTGGCTTCTGTAAGTTGCTCTGGATTAATCTGGTGGGATGGGATGGATGCTAATGCGATGGATAGTACATATTCGCAGACAACTCATATTCCAAACCATATTTCGTCACCTACATAAATACCTCCTTCTTTGCCATATCCCTCATCCCCATCTTCCTCCGAATAGTACATAAACATGGCATGGAACACGTCCGAGCCTCCACGATCGAATACTGGCGCGGACGAGGAAACGGTTACGAAGGCGTAGGAAGCAAGAACGGGAATGGAAATGGAGACGAAGAAGCAGAAGATCCAATGTCCGCCTCTGAAACCCGACTTCTAGTCGACGAAGACGATGGAAATGGACCAGCCCTGAGCATGTCGGGCGATCCTCTGCCGGAGAAAGAAGGACAACTTAGTGTTCCTGAAACGGCACGGCTGAGTTTGGAATTCTGCTTTCTGTGGTTTATTGCGAATTACCTTGTGGCTGCTTGTTTGGAATATACAAGTGTTGCGAGTTCTACGATTCTCACTTCGATGAGTAGTATCTGGACCCTCATATTCGGGGCCCTCTTCCGAGTCGAGGCTTTCTCATACAAAAAACTCATTGGAGTTCTTGCCTCTTTAGCGGGTATCATACTCATTTCCACAGTTGATTTGAGCGGGGAAAACAACGACGAGAATCGAGGGAATTTCCCGCATAAAACGAAGCAGCAGATTGCGGTGGGGGATGCGATGGCGTTTGGAAGTGCCATCATGTATGGGGTGTACGCGATCGTCATGAAGAAACGGATAGGCAACGAGGATCGCGTCAACATGCCACTGTTCTTTGGACTGGTGGGACTTTTCAATTGCATGTTGCTTTGGCCCGGGTTTTTTATTCTGCATTACACGGGGGTGGAGGAGTTCCAGATGCCCCCGACGGGCAAGATATGGGTTATTGTTTTAGTATGTATTTCCCTCCTTCCTTTTATTTCCCTCCTGCCCATAATACCATGTTTTCAAAACACAATTAACATGAAATCTCAGGCCAACTCAGCATCTTCTTTCGTGAGCGATTATTGCTGGGCCTACGCCATGCTCCTCACCACTCCCCTAGTCGTCGCAGTTGGTCTATCCATGACCATCCCTTTTTCCCTCGTGGGACAGATGATTTTAAGTAAACAATATTCGAGTGCCCTGTACTGGGTAGGGGCCGGGATTGTGTTACTTTCTTTCCTGTTTGTAAACCATGAGGCCAAGGATGAGGATGAGGAGGCTAGGAAAAATATTGGAGGAGACGGTGATGGTGTGTGAATTTAGGTAAAGGAGGTATGAGGCGGAGCACAAAATGGTGGAAGAGGATAGGATGACTGCATGGAAGGGAGCGGGAATTTGGGTTATATAGATTGGATGGGATGGAGTTTTCATGGTAGATTCTTCTTTTTGTTTTTTGTTTCTTTTTATGGTTTATAATGATACCCTTGATATTTTCAAGCTTGCTCTGTTTTGGTCTCATCCTCCCTTGTATGCTTTTGACTGGTTTCTTTTCAATGGTTAGGTATCTGTTTTTTGGAAAGGGAGGGGATTCCAATTGGTTGAGGGGAAGAGGAAAAGATGGTAATATGTGTACACCAGCCTGTCTACCCCCTTACCAAATTCACTTCTTCTTAAGCTTCTCATGGCCATATATAGGAGACTCAGAGAGGGAGCTTCAGACGCCATGAATCAACACCAATGAGGAGTATCATGCTTTGGAAGGTCGCGTGGACTTTGGGTTTATTGTTGCAAAACATATCTCCTACTCTTGAAGAGAGGGGGCAAGAAACCCAAGACTCAAAGGGGGCAAGGTGAACATGTTGTGGATCTATTATGGTCTGAAAGAACAGCTTTTGGGATATTTCTTACTGTCGAATCTTTGGATGTAGTCGAAAGTTTACTGAAGTTTGGCGAAGGAGAGCATTCACTGCTGTCTCCGGGAATTGCAAGCAGGAGTATACCTGCTTAAGGAAATTGTAATAGTAGTTGGCGTCAACTTTACCTGGCGAGTCGAGTCTCTTCCTGTGCTGACTATGGTTGAGGTTGTCTACTTTGCAGTGGCACTATGGGGATATTTATGAAAAGCTGACCTGCTGGCATTTGCAGTGAAGAATATATTTTCTGGGCACACCTATATTGATAGGACTATTCATTCACTTCTTCTAGACAAATTCACTTCTGCCTTACCTACCTCAAGCTTACAAAAGCAGTCCAAGCGCGCATCACCAACCCAACTATAAAATGAGGAGTGTATGGCGATGAGGGTATGCGTGGGTCATACCATGAACCCGATCGCTTTGGAAGGTCTTGGGTAACTTGAGGGGTGTTATTGGTTCCCCGTCAACTCTTGAGTACTCCGTAGGTCTTATTTTGATTTTAGCGGGAAAAGAGAGGTGTGATCCTGTAGAAGCTTGGTTAATGTAGAAGTCCTTGACGTAATTCTTACCGTCGAATATTTAGCTGTTGTCGAAAGTTTTATTGCTATTAAGACTTTGATATGTTCAAATATTGTTTGTTAGGGGGTTTGGGGATGAAGTGAGGAGATTGTTGATTGGAGAAATGAGTTGGTATGCAACGTTTTGTTTTTGTATTAATGGTTGACCACCATGTTCTTTCTGTTCTCTCTTCAGGGGTCAATGCTTGACTTTTTTTTATATTTTGGCCTCATCAAGATTTATGGCTCGTCAATGTGGAGGTGTTGGTGGTGTTGGTAGATGAGTGGATAGTAGTACTTCTCCTTATATCATGATTGAGTTATAAAAAGTTTACGCAATGTTCATAATTCCCCTTAATTAAGTTTAAATAACTTATGAGGAATTGGAAATTAGGTTATATGGTTAGTGCTCAGTCCTCTTATATAGCACAAATTCACCCCTTAACTTCAATTTATTAATTGGTCTAAACCTACGGCCAACACAAAATGCACAACTGGACGATCATAGTAGAGCTCGAAAATTATATGCTTTTCTCCCAAGTCAGACAAAAGCCAAGCTAAAACATGGATGGAGCTTCAAGGCATGGACTGAACTCGTGGATGAAGATAATTCTTCATCTGAACTTGTAAATTGTTCTCGGATGGTAAGTTACTGTTGGGAAACAGATTGTTGTTGAAAGCTCGCCAAAGTTTGACAAGAAAGTGGTTTTAATTTCTCAAAGTTTGAATATACTGGAGCTTCTTGGAAGGTGAACCTCTTGGTCTGAGAGTAGACGGCAGTAAGCGAGGGTGTGGCAAAGAGCGAGGGTAAGTTAGTGACATCCAGTAATCCATGGATTCCAGTAAGATACGATTCTCTAGTAGGTGTGAGTCTTTATATACTATTCACTTCAATGAGTTTACCTGGGTTGGGCCGCTGAGCTTGCTATTTTGTGAAGTAGACATGCTAAGTTCAGCTTAGTCTTTTGTGGAGAAAGATTAATTATTTGGGCTAGTCAACATTCAAAGCATGTGTCAACTATTTGCTATATGAAGGGCGTGGAAGGCAAGGGGAATTATTAGTGAATTTGTGGAAGCTATGAACGAATGATTTCTTCATCTTCCTCAATTGCATATTGTATGGTTTTAAATGTCCATTTCATCGTTCTTAGTACACCTCAGAATACGAATCTCCTGAGCAACTGAACGAACTATCTTAAGCAGTTCATAATAAAATGATTGAGATTGCAAATTTCCCTGGGAACAACAGTATAAGGGGGAAATTAACACAACGAATGAGTGGGAATAAATGATTGAGTGTTCTAAGCAGAAGGTATTCAAAACATCTGGAGTTGGTTCTTTTATCAAATCAACCCATACATGGACGAAAAAAGTGATGGAAGCTAGGGATCCAAAGTTGGATTCAAAGGGGAGTAGAAAGAGCAGATTTGGTCCAGTTTTGCAAGAAGACTTGTGGGCGGTCATAGCAAAGCAGCACTACAAAAGGATAAAGTTCTCCAAGTTATTCAAGGGAATTCCCTCACTCCTTTTGTTACTGCCTATTTCTTCAATGGAATTTATGATGAGATAAAAGCTTGCACTAGTGTTTGTTCTAGGTCATTTTTTAGCACGGAGCTAGCAGATGTCACAACGCTGAACTTATTTCTGAAACGCCAAACTTCACCTCCCTTGCAATCAATACCCCATAAAATTCCACTTCGTAATCGTCACGGTAATTTGAGTTACAATCGGCAACGACAGCGCATCATCTTCTGCCAAAGACACCATGAATGTGAACAATAAACCACAATCTTCCCTACCTACAAACAAACCCTCCACTAAGCAAAAGGTCAAGCGAGATTCCATGCTTGACAGGTTCCATGCCGATGTCGAACTATCACTCCCTCCATATAGATACTAACCAAAGCCCTTCTTCTATGGCACGCTCATGGACCCACTCCGGCTACAAGAAGTTCTTCAGCTTCCGGCACCACCAGTCCTCAAACCAGCCAGAGTGCAGTCCTATAAAATCATGCTCGTATATAAATATCCTTCTTTTCCCTGTCTCGAAACCCTATTCTTGGTTGCTTTCAGCTCCTGAATCAACAAGAAAGAACATTTGCTAACTTTTTGAAGTGGGGACATTATCCTGCACTGGTGAACGGAAAATCTGACAGCTACGTTAATGGCATAGCTTACATTGTGGAGACCGAGGAGCATCAGAAGATGCTAGAGCACTATGAGACAAATGGTTATGGTGTTCAGGGAATCCGCATTGTGATTGAAGGGGAAAGGGTGTCTGAGAGAACGTTTGTGTGAAGGGCTGATCATATGGAGCTGATCGAAGGAATATGGTCGTTGGAAGAGTGGATGAGGGAAGTGGAGGAGGAAATGGCATCGCACTTTCGACCTGTTGAAGATTGAGCTGGATGGGAGGGTTATTTGAAGGAAAATTGGAGATTCGCGTTGCATTCATTTGACTACGACTGTATGTTTCTTTCATTTTCCCCCCGCGAGCCAGGTATGATCTGCTGGTACAAGGCGAAGTATTTAATGAGTGTCCTCAGCCAATTTTCAGCTCATTTTCTCGCTTGACATCACCCCCAGATTTCACTACTGACAGGTATATAT
>LLCD01000285.1:0-21707 GCA_001414355.1 Hymenoscyphus salicellus
GTTCGATACTGTGGTGGTAAATCTTGGCAAGGAGAAAACTGCTGCCTTACTTGAATATGCATCGACAAACTTCTACATCAACCTACGAAACCTGGATGATTCTCGAGTTGGTATTACTATTGATGAGACTGTTGATACTAAGGATCTCGAAGATATCCTTGCAGTCTTCACCAAGTTCTCCGATTCTCAAGCCAAAGTCAACATTAGTGAGATTATCAATTCGTTACCTGGAAAAGGCAAGGTCGAAATATCCAATGCATTCAAGAGAACATCTGAATACCTCACACACCCCGTTTTCAACTCACACCACTCGGAAACACAACTCCTTCGATACATCCACCACCTCCAGTCAAAGGATCTCTCCCTCACACACTCTATGATCCCTCTAGGATCTTGCACCATGAAACTCAATGCTACTACTGAGATGGCTCCAGTTACATGGCCGGAATTTGCATCGATTCATCCTTTCGCACCAGCCGAGCAAGCAGCTGGTTACAAGGTTATGATTGACGAGTTGGAGTTTGATTTGGCTAAGATCACTGGATTCGATGCTGTGTCTTTGCAACCAAACTCTGGGGCACAGGGTGAGTTTACAGGGCATAGAGGTGTTAGCGGGTAACATAGGTGCGTCGGAGGTGCACAGATGAAGAGCTGTTAGAGACAATGACGAAGTTAGCGAACGAGTGCAGCTATCGCAGGAATGACTGGCATGCGAGTTGTCACCGTTAAATGTGACACCAAATCAGGAAATCTCGATATGGCTGATCTCAAGACTAAGTGTGAAAAGTATAGCGACGAATTGGGCGCCATTATGATTACCTACCCATCTACCTTTGGCGTCTTTGAACCCGAGGTCAAGGCTGTTTGCGAGTTGGTTCACGAACATGGAGGACAGGTTTACATGGATGGTGCGAATATGAATGCTCAAATTGGATTGTGCTCACCTGGTGAGATTGGGGCTGATGTTTGTCATCTCAACCTTCATAAGACATTCTGTATTCCTCATGGCGGTGGTGGTCCGGGTGTTGGTCCAATTGGTGTCAAGTCTCATCTTGCACCATTCCTCCCCGGTCATCCTTTGGTCAAGACAGGAGGTGAGAATGCGATTGCACCTGTTAGTGCTGCTCCATGGGGAAGTGCAAGCATTTTGCCAATCAGTTGGGCATATGTGAAGATGATGGGTATGTTCTCTTTGAATCTCCTCCGTATTAATAATTGCTAACAAGTTGAAGGTGGTCGAGGTTTGACCCACGCAACCAAGATTACCCTCTTGAACGCCAACTACATCATGTCCCGTCTTCGTCCATACTACCCAATTCTATACACCAACACCAACTCTCGATGCGCTCACGAATTCATTCTCGACGTCCGAGGATTCAAGGAAACTTCAGGAGTCGAAGCTATCGATATCGCCAAGCGTCTCCAAGACTACGGCTTCCATGCTCCAACCATGAGTTGGCCCGTAGCTAACACGCTCATGATTGAGCCCACCGAGTCTGAGAGTAAAGAGGAATTGGATCGATTCATCAATGCTCTCATCTCAATCCGAGGGGAGATCAAGGCTGTGGAAGATGGTACCGCTCCTAAGACTGGAAATGTCCTGAAGAATGCTCCACATTCGCAGAAGGATCTTTTGGTTGGGGAGTGGGGCCGTTCTTACACCCGGGAGAATGCAGCCTATCCTTTGCCATGGTTGAAGGAGAAGAAGTTCTGGCCTAGCGTCACAAGATTGGATGATGGTAAGTTTCACCCCCCATGCACTCGCCACAAACCCTCGAATTCCTCTCCATGAAATAATGTACTAATTAACTTCACAGCTTACGGTGATCTCAATCTATTCTGTACCTGTGGCCCCGTCGAAGAAACCGACGAGGTGTGATAAATATCGTCTCGAAATGGCAGATAAGAAAAAGCGACCGAAAAGATCTTTGCTGGTTTAACATAATTTCAACATTAGACCATACTGGTGGGGAGTTCTTCTGAAAATTTGTCACATAGATGTTTCATGGGAGGATTTGAGCGTGGCGTTTAGAA
Source organism: Hymenoscyphus salicellus (assembly GCA_001414355.1). NCBI lineage: Eukaryota > Fungi > Ascomycota > Leotiomycetes > Helotiales > Helotiaceae > Hymenoscyphus > Hymenoscyphus salicellus. The sequence continues at coordinate 2,035 of LLCD01000285.1, forward strand.
TCTGGGTGGGAGTTTGGCTTCAACTGCCATCTTTGCTTTTATGTTTTGAGATAGAGCTTCTTATCATAGAGCTGCTAGATTGTTTCCGAAAAGGAATGGAAAAATGAGTTTAAACCAGGTTTGGTTCACAGGCAGGGGGTGATGTTTTGTCGCGACTCTACGCGTTGCGGCCCTCAGCGTCAAAGTCATCATCATTTAACTCTCTCACATCAAAGAAAAGCTCCACTAACGACCAACAGAAAAATCATTCATAGTGCCGCAAATTAGAGGTATTTCAAACCTTGGCCCTTGAGTTTGTACACATGTACCAATATCCTTGCCTAGCTCGAGGATGGCTTCCATTGGTTGTGACATTCCCAGTCGCTGGGGACCAGTCTGTCGAGGTCAAAGTCGTTCTTTCTGCAACAGTCGAAGACGAGTCTAGGCCCCCTCCCTCGTGATGCGGGAAGAGAGTGGAGCCGTGCGTAGAAGGGAAAGCACGACTTTATTTGCAATGCAAGAGTCTAAAAGTTTCAAAAAGTCATAAAAAGAAACTGGCAAAACCTCGGACCTTGAAGCGCTTAAGCATCTTTCGAGTCACGGGAGAAAACTCTGCCACATAGTGAATATAGTGGTTGGTTTTTGACGCTTTTTTTCTTTTCAACTTCCCTGGCGATATTAAGTTGATCCGAGCTGCTGCCAGCTGGTACAACTTAGACAAGTAGGCATAGATCCCAGGTTTGTGGTTATGACGTTTTAGTTGAGGCGGGAGGATGTTTGGAGAGAGAAGGCGCGAGTGCACGTTCTTGATGAACTCGAGATGTGTTTTGGGGTGCTCTTGCCTTCTCTTGCTTGTCTGTCTTGGTTCTTTCCATGAGTGGTGGTTTGCATTCATCATGACTGCCTCATATTTTCTCCATTGCTCTTTCCTTCCTTCGTTTCCCTCCTCCCGCTTCTTTCCACCTGGGCGCTTGAGCGCCAAACAGCATCTTTCAACTTACATCGTTTGCACTTTGTGGTCCATTGCTTCATTATCTTGGACCCCGACATTTTGTATAAGAAGCATATTGTTAATTACATCATTGCAATTCTCCACAACAGTACCATACACCCACGGAGACAGATCAAGTCTGTCAAAACCCCATCAGAACCCCCCCCTCCCCCCACTCTGATACTTGACGGAAGCTGAAGAGCAATAGCACCGGGCTATTGGCAAACCCAACAATCTAAAATGGGAGACCGACGTAGCGAAGGAGATGAAACCGAAATACCAGGGGTCAAAGAAGTATGTCCTCGCGAATTCGAGCACAGCCCCGAGTACTAACTTTTGCACCCAGAATGCCACTGAAGGCAATCCTGGATTATTCTCAGGATTCCCAAAGAAAATCCTTCCCGATTACCTACCAGGATATCATGGACCCCCCATGGATGCGATGCTGATGAGGGAGGATCTCATTCTTGTGGCTTTGCAGAAGATATGGGAGACTGTGTTAGTACTGAGCACTGCAAGAGGCGGAGGCATTGATGCTGACATCTGTCAAAAACCGAAGCCAAAAAGAGAAGCCCAGAAGGACACCCAGAAGAACGACTACAGAAGAAATCGACAAGCCAATAGAATTGTTGTTTCCTCCGAAGAAGTTCCCAACCCACACAGAGGGGGTATATGGTGTCGCGTTGGACACTATACAAGGAAGGCAAGAGTTGATGGCCTATGCAGTGCAGAAGATTTTCGAAGCTGTGTAGGTGTTGCAATTGCCTTCAAAAACCACGAAAGAAACTGGTACTGGATACATTGCGATCATTTGCTGACTTGTGTGTGCCAAAACACAGGAGCCCAGAGATTCCCAAAGGCCCAAGGACCAGAGGGAAAAAACGATTGTCAGATGAAGACGCAGAAGACGGCAATGGAAAACGTCAAAAGACTAGTTACACAGAAGAAGAATCAGAGCAACTGTTGACGAGGATTCCGGAGGATATCTTTGAAAGCTTGAAGGATATTTCCAAGGTCTTTGCAGAGAGTGGACAACAGATGCTCAAGCACAACTCTCCAAAAGTCTCCGCGTGGGCGATTACTTGGAGGCAATTCGTCATGGAACAACTACCTGGGGATGAGAGGGACAAGTTGTGTAAGTTGATGGAGAAGCAATGGCAAGACTTGTACCTCAGATGCTCAAAGGAACTTCCGGAGCCGAAAGAAGCGGCAGCCCTCAGCTTTGCAGAAAAGACAACCCAGCAAGGTGACCTAGGCTTGCCCCGAGTGAAGAAGGGAATGGCACGTCGAGTCATAAGAGAGAACAAAAGTCAGCCAAGCGAGGAAAGTCCTCGAGTCGCAGACCAGGGGAAGGAAGTGGGACATCGCAACACTGGAGACGGAAACAACCAGCCATGCGACCAAGTCTCAGACCCGAAGAAGAAGGAAATTACACGCCGCAACACTGGAGATGGAAGAGACAAGCCAATCGATGTAGCCCCAGACCAGAAAAAGAAGGAAATGGCACGTCGCAATACTGGAGACGGCAAAGGCCTGTCACTTGAAACAGGGTTGGATTGGAGAAAGAAGGAAGCGGAAGCCCAAAGGAATCAAACCTCCGGAGAAGGCAAAAGCCAGCCAAATGGTCCGGACTTGGACAGGAAGAAGAGGGATGCGGAGGCCAGAAAGAAAATGGGTATTCAGTGATGGGGGATAGCGAGAATGAGAGCATGGGTTATTTTGTATTGACTGATGTGGGTGAACCAAACAAAGGTTGGGTCCTTGAAATAGGACAGGCTGTTCGGGTACTTGTGAAAACGACCGTAGGATGGACACTTTTTCAGAATTATAATATTGATTAGTGCAGAGGGGAATTGATGTATTCATATCAAACCTAGTAGAGCCTAGCAGCGAGCCCAACAATGAGCAGCAATGGCCTTAGCAGTAGCTGAAACTTCAAGAGCAGCAGCAGAGTCTAACGGTGAGCCAAAGAACGAGCAGCGATGACCTTATCATCAGCTAGTACTCTGAGAGCAGCAGCAGAACGCTCATCCAATAACTCCTTATCACTTAATGTCTCCAACTCCTTCTCCAATTCCTCGAGAGCCGATGCTCATTAGCTGATAGACTTATGAAAGGGGAGAAGTAGTTGTTTACTCTTTAGCTTTTCCTTTGGACTTGGTTGTTTTTCGACAGGTTTCTCGAGTGCTGCTTGTGGAACCTTTGCAGACTCGGGATTCTTCGATGGCATGGGTGTTGGGGTTGACGGCGAGATCCTTTTCTTCAACATCTCTTTCAACTTATCTTCCACCGATGTTATTCCTGAAGTTGGAGGTTCCCACTTCATGATTCCCTCCATCTTAGAAAGAAACTCGTCCGTCCACGGTGTGTTTGCTGATTCTGGTGGTAGCCTCAATTTCATCAATTCCTCCGACCCATAACGATTGCGATCAAGCTTAGCACGAATCTCCTGAATTTTATCTCTGGCCCTAGCACGAACTTCATCATGGTTAGCTTTCTACTGATGAACGGTCTTTCGTGAATATAGAACGTACGCTCCCCCTCCTGCCCGGCTTTCAGTGCAGCAAGGAGCAATTCTAAGCTGCCCTTATCGAGTTAATCAAATGGCTTGATGTGCTGCGATTCTGAATCAGCTAGATGGAATTGAGAAGAGATGTGGAGGGACCGTACTGCTGCGGTATATTCCTTCTCCGCCTCGGCGGGCTTGACGATCTTCTCTGGCGCATCTGTGGACTTGCGTTGCAGGCTCTTCTTGAGGAAGTGATCGGGGAGCATTCTGTCCGAAACGTTGTCGCCTGGGGGCGACAGGATGATGGCCTTTCCTTCCATCTTTGGAGTTTGTGTTGTAGGTTTGTTGTCGAGACCTCGTGATGGAAGTTGAGGAGAGGTGACTTGGGTTTGTGGGTAGGTGGGGAAGCTCGCTTAAAAAGTAGGTGATGGTGAATGTGAAAGGTAACGTATTGAAGAAGCCTCAATCTCACTTTCACGCTTGAGAGGAGTCGATGGTTTCTAGGTTCCTATCACCAAAAGGATCGAATTTACAGCGTGAGAGAATCAGTAGTAAATTATGGGATTGCATTTGATCCTCATCCTAGCAGGGAGATCTGTTCCATTTCTGTGAAGTCACATCTCTAAACTGATATACGCATCTTCATATGGTCGGGTTCTGGTAGATTTCCAAACACTTGTTTTAGGAACTTCACTTGGTTGTCCAAAATCCTTGTAATTATGATTTGACGATTGTGCGAGAATAACTCGGGCGACGGCGGAGATTTCGTAATTTAGTTAGGGTAATTGGCAGTGATATTTTGAGTAAAAATGGCATAATGAACTACAACGGACGATCTATTTTTTGCAGAACTTTCATCGCTTCAGTTAGGGGTTAGGTTGTGAAGTGTTGCAGGAAGATCCACCAGGGGAGTGGCAATTATTTTACATCACCAATAGCTCTATTTTATGCCAAGTTCATCGATAAATCTCATCGCCTCATCGTCAAAATCTCCAATCTACAATTTCGAAACCTCCCACCAGGACCAGTTGGAAGTCTCACCAGAGGTTCTTGATGATGTTCGGCGAGATTTCAGAGGCAATTCTTCTGTACCACGAATTCACAGAAGGAGAGGAAGCCAAGCTTGGTTTCGACTTATGTCAGTTCAAAGACCCGGGAGATATCCTCGAGCAAATCGGCAGGTAACACTCCTCTGTCCTCATACTTTGTTTTATGTGCTACTCTCCGTCCCTTACATTGGTCCAACCCCAAAAGCCTGGGTATTCTGGTCTAAGGACTTAGGTTAGTACTTTAGATTATGTCAAACGTTTAGGACAAGATGAAATTGTCCTACATGTGTTTTCAGCACAGAATCCTTCGCCAACCCCACCGGTGATATCTTGTTGAGTTTAGTTGGAAGATCCAGCGGCAAATTTCGCTTTTGGTACCTTGAAAATAGACGAGAAGACAGCGTAGGAAATAAGAACAAGGTAGTAGCACCATTAAAACTCACTGTGGTTGATACGACAAATGAGGGGAATATTCCCTTCGATGACCAGCTATTATGCTGTACAAGGGAAACATTGTTCGCGGAAGACTCATAGAGGAATATCGTACGTAGTAAATCATACCTTAAGAAAAATTACAAAAAACCGGCAAAACTCTAACCGCCCGCGCTACTCGGCGATTTCTACCTCCTGGCCAGCCCAGGTGCGATAGATCGAAGAGAAGCCCCGTAACATTCCTTACTAAGGGTTTTTTTCGTCGTAATAATTTCTATCAGCAGTGATAAAACTTGAATAGAATGAGGAGCGACAGACTAATTTTTTCGGAGATACGGAACAGTTAATGTACTCGAGATCGTGTTTTTTACATTAACAAACTAGACTAGGCGAATAAGCTGCTAGTTTTCGTGATAGCTGTTTGCCTATTTGTGATTAAGAATTGAATTATATAAATTTAGGGATAGGTGGTGAATACTGTTATCAATATATTCAACCCCATCCAAATTCTGCCCTAGCTAACGCTTGGCATCGAGCCGGCACCTCAAATTTGGTTAGAAACCATGTCTCATAATGAGCACTTTATAGATCAAGTAACAGATTGGAAAGTAAACAAGCGAGGGGCCCACCAGCTCGAGACTTTATAAAGCACTTTCAGGAAGAACTACAGGGTTGGAACTCGAAAAGGAAAGAACCTTGTCTCCCAGTGAATAGGAACGGCGGCAGTAAAATACTCTTTTTTCCTTATACTTTCCTTTCTGCGCTACTTCCGCCCCTTGCACTGTTCCAACCCTATTGTACGCATTAATCTCGATATTCCGGGATCGATTAGTTTTAGTTGCTCCAGAATAACCGGGTTATTTCTGTGGGTTGTGTCCATTTAGGACAACCTTTCAAATCATCCTACAAGTTAGGAACAGCGAGAGGCACATGGACCGTACATTGATAACAAGTCGGATACTCTCGACTCTTTTAATATGCCGGAAGACAGCTTTTAGGCAACTATTTTTGATCCTTGATTGATTGTTCACCTGCGACATGGTTGAATCGCCCTTCTCCCGCAAAGTAGCGAGCCGATAACTTAGAAATGATTGAACAAACCACTGAGAAGCTTCTGCGTATGTAGTCGTAGCTTCAGGGGAAGAAGGCATTGATTCTTGAGCCTACATTGTTATTTTGGCGACTCCTGCTTCCCCTGTAGCTCCTGGGGGTATTCAAAGAGTGCTGGGCACATCGGTTTGGAAGTCTTTTAGTGGGGCTCTCGTTAATCTCTGCTCCCCTAGATCAATGGGAGTAGTTTTGAGATCTTCAGCATTGTTTTTGTTGTCATCCAGAGTCTTTGCAGACTTTGAAGCCTTTAAACTTACTTGCAGTTCTGAAAACAATTTGCCTGGTTGCTGTAGTTCAACGATTCGATTTTTATACTGAGTAACTGTCAAGCCCTTGGCTTTCTCCTCTCTGAGTTGTTCTCTTAGAACGAGTCTTGCCCGGCGTCGTGCTCGAACAACGGCAAATTTCCATTAAAATCTCAAGTGATTCTCCTTCAGTAGTTCGGTGATCAGTAGGTTTGTCTGAAAGTGAGCAATGAACGCCTATTTTGCCTTTTACAGTGTCTTCGCCTTTTCTAAAGCTTCATTATGCCTTAAATCTCGATCATTTTGCCACAGGCGATGCCAACCTTCATCACTCTTTCCCTTTCTGAGATTTTCCTAGAGAGAGTGTCGGACAAGCAAAGCCATGATCTGAACTATTTTAGGAGAAAGAAATTCTTGAGGCAAAAAGGCGAGAAGGCGGAGTGCTGGAGAAAACACTTTCGAACGAACTACAGTGAGCGTATGATTGTTTCCCACATAGTATTCTCGTCTTTGAACGCACCCATGCCTTGGTAATACCCCTCTCAGCGCTAAAGGAATAGTTTTATTTTTTGAAATCATGAGGTAATTTGTCGCACAACTATGTGCCAAATCTTGATTGATAAGAGCTTCGTTGAGTTAGAGAATCAAGAAATCAATTTTGTAATCACTCGATTAGCTCCGAACAACTCGAGATATAACTTTGTTTACGCCGAAGTATCTTATGTTTAATGAAGCCTGTGTAGAAGTGTGGGTGAGCATTTCTGATTTCATTCTTTAGAACACAATCCTCTATAAGAGAAATGACGACTATTGCTCTGACCTAGAAAGAGCGAGGTTTCCTTGTTACAATAGAGAAAGCCAATACCAGGCAGTAGTTCGCTTTGTTTGCATTCTTCAATTGCAAATACGATTATCTACCTGATCTTCGCCACTACAGCTTTCCGAAGTACCCCCAAGAGGTGACTTCCGACTGAGTGAAAAGATTTCATCGTAAATTTCTATAGAGCCACCAAGCTTAGTCGATTCATCACAAAAAACGATTTAATAAAACTGAAGTGACCGTCCCTTCTTGCTAGGTATCGTCAGCTCGCCCAGTCTCAAGCAATAAATAAAGGTTCTCTTTTTCTTAACAGCAAAGCAGTAAAAAAATGGGGAACGAAAAGCCTTCGTAGCTCAATAGTAGAGCGCGTCAGGAGTATTACGATTAATTAATTCTTGGTCCAGTGATGAAGGGGAAAGGGAGCTCGTTTAGTAAGGAGTGATGCCAAGACATGCGCGACTTCTGTCGGCAAAACTGTCGGCTCAACAAGACAATCTCCAAACTCCACCAAAACTTGCAAAAAAGATATAAAAACCAAACCACAACATAAATTGATGGTTATGGAAGCAAAAATATCAGTCGATTTACGTGACATTGCCCTCGGACGGAATCGAACCGGCAACCTCGTCATCACCGTTGGATGTGCACAGAATGTACTAGTGACGCGCTCTACCATTGAGCTACGAGGGCTTGTTGCGTTTGTTTTTTTATTGGCACGTTTTGCTAATACAATTTATCTTTGATTATTGCTGTGGCCCCAATACTTTGGTAACTTTAGTTAAGCTTCCAGCTGCTACTGGGCGAGAAAGGGTGCTAAGTTTAGCAGTCTGACAACTGAAATTTAATTAGATAACATGCGCCATGCTGAGAAGTATCATTCTACACTGTTAGAATGACCAGGAACTCAATTTCTTCATTCTCCCAACCCTCTTCAACAATATCAATGATTGTTCGAGAAGATGCAAAGTAAGAATATAGAAACTCTCCCCCTGGCTGCTGGTGGGCAAGATACATAGGTAGCGAAGGGGGACCTCACCAAAACTCAACAGAAGGGAAACCCCTCAAAACACAAGAAAAATACATGTATATGCGAAGGGTACCAAAGATCCAGACAGACAAGTATTTCTACCTAGTTTGCTTTGAATTGTATTCCTTGCCAGCTGTCTTGGGAAACCCCGGCCCGTAATCTTACATTTGCACACCATGGGACTCAAAATAACACAGAGCCTATACAATTAGCAAGAAGTCAACTCGGAACCACTCTCCATTTTTGATATAAATTTCTAATATCTGTGGATTGTTAAGGTTCCATTTTAGTACGGTGTGTGAGGAGATCGTCTTTTTACTACGACCTAGCTCTTGTTATTCTACAACGATAAAACTATCCACCCAACCAGAAGCTAGAGAATGAAGCTTAGCAAAGTGCCTATATTCCTATTTATTCTATGTATGCGACATCTTGAAGTCGAGTTATACTAGGTACCTATCGTGTCGCGCCACTCACCTATCTAGTCCACTGCAAGACTTGACCAAAAGATAGAATAATCGGTTCGTGAATATATCGTTTTTGTGCTGCATTTTCTTATTGTGTATGGAAGTTTTTGCTTCCCTACGTACGAGCTAATACCTAAACCAAACCAAAACAGCTTGCTGAATATATTACAAAAATCCCTGCATGCTTCTTTGCTATGGCTCTGGGGATTGATTGAAATTTTTTCTATGGTATGGAAGTATAGTGAAAAGTGTAGGTTTTGGCGGGGTGGCCTGTGCCTTGGATTTCTTCAGGGTGAACCACAATTATCAGAGCCTCGCGTCGCAAAGATCCCCAAAGACGCGGCAAACTCCAATCAAGAAGCAAACACCAAACAACCAGAATGACTTCCAGATCGCCATCATCCCCGAGAGGAAGACCTCGCACACGCTCCCCCATCTCCGAAGCTTCGCGCCCTGAATCTCGATCCCCTTCCAGACCCCGTCGCACTATCTCTCCTCGGTCCACCAGTCGCAGCCCTAGAAGAAATGGCAGATACAGAAGTGAGAGTCGCAGTGGAAGTCGCGGCAGAACTCCAAGTCCTATTAGAAGCACAAAGGTATGGCCTCAATTATACGTGCGCATGCGACTGCTGTATTCTAACTTGCAAAGGTTGTGATTGAGAAACTCACGAAGAATGTTACGGAGGACCACCTGCGAGAAATCTTTGGTACTTATGGCCAAATTCGAGATTTGGATATGCCAATCAACAGGCAATGTAAGCTTCTGATTTTAAAACTCAATTGCAATTTCTAACCCTCATAGTCCATACAAACCGCGGCACGGCCTACATTCTATACACATCCGAAGCCGACGCTGAAGCAGCAATTGCCCACATGCACGAATCGCAAATCGATGGATCTGTAATAAATGTCTCAATTGTTTTACCTCGTCGAAAGTTCTCGCCATCTCCCCCTGTAGCAAGGCGTTCCGCGAACATCGACCCTCGGGCAGTAGCACCCAATAACTTCCGCGGCCCTACTCCCTCCCGTGGTCGATCTCCGAGAGGCCATTATGGTGGAAGAGCTGGCAGAGAGAGAAATACGGATACCTACAGGCCAAGATCACTATCGAGATCACGCTCACCAAGACGCCACAGAACTCGTTCAAGATCATTCTCTTCTCGTTCACGATCACCCCCTAGAAGACGTGGAGGAGGTCGACGAGATAGCCCAGGAAGAAATGCAGGTAGAAGGCGAAGAAGTCCAAGCTATAGTAGCTACAGCAGTTTTGACGATCGAAGCCGAAGCAGAAGCAGAGGTCGTGGAAACCGTGGTCGACGATGAGTTTATTAAGATTTTGATTTTACAGCGCTGGAGTTTGGGAGCGTGGAAAAATTGTACCATTTGGGAGATTTGATGCCTGCATGTTTTATTATGAGGGCAATGTATTATGGAGAATTAAATGGAATTGACTTGCCTCAACAACAATTTGCATGAACGCCTGCGCACTTTCCGTTTCAAGCTCACTTCGTTTTGGGAAGGGGGCGATGGAACAACTGACTGCACGTGGGGGAAAACTACTTCCGACTTCGAGAACCTCTCGATTCCTCTCATAACAAACATCCATCTGATACCTACATCCCGCTTTTTGCATTGCTACACCCCCACTCCACCTACCAGGCACCAATATCATTCCTAACAAACATTGAATGCATCAGCAAATCAAATACTGGTAAGCTGCTCAAGCACCACCTTCTCATCAAGACTGGCAATGCCATGCAGAGCCACCGTACCGTGAGGTACGAGTATTCCTTGACCATAAGTCCAACCCCTCTTCTTCTCGGTCGCGCCCTCCCATCTGCCACCTCCCACCTCATCACTGAACTCCTTCGCAATGGCCCAAGGAGTTCACAGACTCCATTACAACTTCTGAAGGCCATCACTAAGACATGGCTGGACAATCAGATTTCTCGGAGTCATCTGATTATGTTTACATTGAACAGCTGGATGGATCCAAAGAGAAGAAAGATAAGAAGAAAGGCAAAACCGGACCCGAAACGTCTGAGGATGTACCCCAAGAAGAACCTGTTGAAGCAGTAGAGCCGGGAGCTGTCAATCTCCTTCGTGGACTCATGGTCATGGCATACGACTCAGACAATCTTGATCAAGGCTTTCCCTTCCCAAAAGTTCTCTTTGACTTCGGCTTATTGCAAAACGATTGGTTACATTTCGTGAAAGCTATTGCCCAACCTCTGAGCGTTTGGTCAAATAAGGAGAGAGGCCATGCATACGAGGCTGATGCAATCTGCGATATCGTTTCCGAGTGGGATGTTCATTTTTTTTCCGCAAGGGACTCTTGATGGGTATCGACATGCCCGGTGAGCAGAATTATGGGTTGGACTTCATGGACTTGTAAGCCCCCAGTTCTCTTCCCCCGACGAGACATATGTTGATACGTTGCAGGTATTACGAAGGTACCGGAAATCGAAAAACTTTCAACGTATCTCATGGGATCGCTGGTACCCTTCACAAAGACAAAATGAAGACTTCTAAGAGTAATGATCTCGCACTTGTCCGCGAGAAGGGATTTGAAAGCACCCGGATTGTCATGGATCCTATCTCAGTCCAGAATGACAAAAAGCTGTACGAACAACGTGGCTGGGCAAGATGGGATAAGGCCTCTGCCCATGCAAAAAAGGCTCGAGCTATCAAAATCGAGCTTCCCGTCAACAACGAATCCTTCAAGCCATACAGTCCTCCCGAGGCCAGCTTTTTGAATCTCGACCCCAGTGATCCTGGTTTCCAAATGAATAGTCCGCAAGTGGATCGTTGGCCAACTTCCAAACATTTCTACTATGATCGATTCAGAGCGCAACGTATCCAGTTTACTGTTCGTAATGGCGATTATAATTGGGTTACTCATGCCTTCTGGATTCCGGCTTCGGACTCGATGGATCAGCGTGCCCAAGGTGCGCATTCTGCGACTAGCTTGTGATGAGCTGTCACGGGAGATTGTTCGACCAGAAGGCCTTTACAAGATTGGTCCTATTTCTTGAGTAAAAGACTCGACTTTCATACTGGATATAATGAGCTTTCTCAATTCTTATCAGGTCCGAATGAGGTCCTTGTATTGTCGTGGATCATGAGGATGGTGTGGATGTTGTACTGTTTTTAGTGAGTCGAGTTGGGCCTGTTATGGATTCTACAATGTATTCATTCCTCTGCTTTTCTTCCTAGATACACAATTTCTCCTTTCTTGGTTTGAGAATGAAGTTACTATTTGTTTGATATCTTGAACTAATTTTAGGTCAATTTTTGTTCCCCCGAAACTGCTTGATGCCATTTCATGAACCGGCGAGACCCGGTGCGAAATTTGAATTGATGGGGTACAATTTATCGTCACTGTTCGCAATGTTTTACGAGAATGCAACTTGTTGAAGATGGAATTATATTGTGTATCGCGTTTTTCATTGAGGGATAAGTTTCCCTCAGAATAGCTACAAGGGCAAGGATTGGGCTTTGCTTTGCCTTGCCAACCCCCCCGTCGCTCAAAACCGCTAGACAATGTTTCCCCTCAAAATCCGTCCTCTGAAATCTTTCGTCACCAAATAGCTAAATGAATTTAAGCCATTGCTCATGTATCCAATCTAGCAGTAGCGTGGTGCGCGGGAGATTGTCCGGTGTTGATATTATATTTTTGGTTGCTTCTATATGTGTTTTGATGTCTTCTCGATTTTAACCTCTCTGCGTTTGTCTGCGTCTCGAAGTTCGATATCGGACGGGTGAAGTGTTCAGAGTCTAGAGAGTGGTATCAGTATCATCGCGATGTAAACTATTTGTGGAATTCATACCGTGAGGCTGCTGGTGCCAGAATTTCTGGTAACTAGCCGCTCTAGAGATACCTCCAACGGAACGCCTCTTGGCCTGCCGTTCGAACCGAAGACTTCTGTGTTAAGGCTTTGCTCTCGGCGCACACTTCTCATTCAGTGGGTGGTTTGTGACATTTTCAAGTGTCTAACCATGGGTATGGGATTCTCCTCTTTCTAATGGGTGTTTCTCAGCCCGTGTCTTGTGGTTCTTGGGACAAACGTGGATGAGGACCGGGTGGGCCGGACAGATTTAATCTCGAAATACCAGTTCCGCTTCGTCGTGAACTGACGGACTTCTTGTTTTTGAAATGGTAAGCAGGGTAGTGCTCCTGTCTCTCCTCCCAAGATTGGAATTCCTGCGAGCAGCTGTAATAGGTACATGTCCTCGGCCAGTCCGACTCGACTGGGTAGTACCAGTCCTTGTTGTTTCTTACGGATTCGAAGAGGGCTTTAACTTCTCTGTCTCCGACTGGGTGGCTTTGCAAGTGAGCTTTGAAGTCGTAATAACGTTTATATGGGGTTGTCTGTAGCTGCCGAGCACTGTGACATTGCATAACGTGTGATATACAAGTACTAAGTGCATAAAAAGGAGCCTGACAGGCTTTACAAAAGTAACGAGTCTTGTCAGCAGCTGGATAGATAGCACAGAGTAAACACAAGTATCTTTTCTGCACCCAATGGACTAGCTCCTCGTGTACCTTCCAATCGGAAGGTGACTTGAATGTCCTCGAACAGCTGTGGTGTGTGCAATGATTTGGGTGGTTGACAATAGAGGTGGTGGTCATCGAGAAATTGGTTTCTGATGGAGATGGCTGACCGTTTTGCGAGAATATCTCCTGCTCTTGTATCTTGGATCTCGCTCTAGACGATTCTGGGGAATGGATATCGTCCTGAACCACAATGGTGGGAGGTTTCTTCCTCGAGACTCTCTGGCCCCAAAAGAATTTATCGACATCTTCAATTCTCAACCTAAAGACGCTTGCCAACTCACCTTTTTGAGAAGGAGATGGGTCGACGGAGAAGTGTGTGCAGTATCCATCCAGCACCATTCGCACATAATCATGAATTCCTTCATTGTGTTTAGTTTCGTTGCCTGTTCTCGAGCGTTTTTTGGGTCGAGACTCGTTCCTGTTAAGGGGATATGTTGTAATGTCGCTTGTAGGAATTCCGATTAAGGGAAGGGTATTCTTGTTTCTTGTTGATTCGGGATCACAAAAGGACTGGCAGATGTTTGTTAGCATACCCTATGAAGTGAATGACGTTTGGGAACTCTAATTTCTCTCGGCAGCTAAGATAGCTCAGCCAAGAGACCCGCAACAGCGACTCAAGCGAAAGCAAGGACTTTTTGGAGGACGACACTTCATCATCCGTTCGTTTCTCGACAGTCTCCTGGGTCTCGTGAAGTCGTGAGGAGAAGTTTAGGAGACTTAAGTACGTACCCGTCGTATTGAGGAAAGTGCCTCGAAGACATCTCCACTGCCCGCATTTTCGTTTCCCTTCCGTTCGTTCGCCTTTTGTTCGTTGTCTATTTGCATATCGTCCAAGACCCCATTGTTTGAAGGCGAGGATGGTGCAGAAGAATTCGGTTGAGAGGTTGGGGATTGGCGTGTGTTTTCTTGCTGGCTGGGCTGCGGGCCTCTCTCCAGAGTTGCTGACCTCGAGGTATCGATTCCTGAGTTGCTTTGGTCCATGCGGGAGGGTTGATGCTCCGGCTCGAGGTTTACGAAGTCTCCGAAGTCGAAATCTTCATTTGTTGATTGCGAGACATCATGAGTATGCGGAGAGGAGGGGTCATGGTAGAATCCTTCGAGATGGTACGAATACTCGAGAAAGTTGTCTCGGAGGGGCATTTTGTTTCTGCCTGCAATCAGTTATCAAAGAAGCACTCCAGGAGTGCGGCAATTCATGATCGACAGAATGAGATACTTCTGGGGCCAGAGTCTATTTTATAGCAGAGGGGTTTCATCTGCAGTTGCTGGACAGCTGCTGCTTTTTGTTTCGTCACTCCCTCAACTCCTCGTGTTCATTGCCCAGGCTGTATCGAGTCTTGGCAGGCTATGCGCCACGCAAGCTAATCGGTGTCACGATAAGACAGCGGGATTGGGTACGTCCGTAGAGTAAAGGAGTTATATATGTTCGGATTTGGATTTCGTTTCTGAATCCGATTTCTGTTTATTTGATCTCAATGGCTTTCCAATTGGATTTATCCGTCGGGGTTGTCCCATATTCCGGCCTGCAGTTTTATCTCAGAGGTGCGTAAAGGTGCGATTGGATTTGGCTCAAAGCCCAAGGAACTTTTGTATGGCAACTGGGTAAGGCAAATTGGTGATGGAAAATCGGATTGGCCGCCTTGGGTACTCAAGGGGCTCAAGCGATATTTTTAAGGGGAATCAGAAGGGTCAATGTTTACACCAGTTGATTTTTGTTTTATTTCTAAAGTTACTTGTTAAATTGCGTGTGGTGTGCGAGAGTAATTTCGAAGATTCAAATTGACCTTCAACTGCAAAGAGAACGTGAGTCCGCTCGCATGAGTATTAATTTCTGCAGCGTTTGCCTCCTTGCTCTTTGCATTCGCAGGTCGCTTTGAATCCGAAATGAATATTAATCAATTGACATACCGGTAATGACTTTCAAGCTCTAAAAGGTTAAAAGGGAGGTTTGAGTTGTGTTGTGTTCGACGCTGGAGGGTATCATGGTGTCTAAACCCCGCAATCCATCCCTCTCTAGAAATGTTTGGCACAATGCTATTACGACGCAGAATGATGTTAGTTAAGCTCGGAGAAGCAAGAACGTTTTTCCTTTCTCGTCGCTTACGAAGTCATCGCCACTGTTATTTACAAAAAAGCGCTCTCAAATGTTCAATGTTCATGAACGAAGCAATGCTGCTAAATTCATCGGGTGTGTGTTTACTAACGCCCCCAAATGCCTCAGGTGATATAATACAGCGAATGGGTTTATCGACACCTCTAGTATTACTAGGGCATTCCACGTTGGTTCCTTGCATCAGGGGAACAAAAGGCTCAAGAATTCAAAATGTTGATAGTCAAATAATTTGTATTTTCTAACCCCAAGTACGCAAACGATTCCTCCACCCGAACCATAATGACTTCACAATGAGCATGATATTGACATCGCCTATGCTATCCTCCCTCTCAATCCATTCATGCGAGGAGGTAACTTCAATCGCTCGTCTTCAAACTCATTCTGGGCCTTGCCAAACGTGACTCGAAGCTTGTCCAACTCGACTTTGTTGTGGGAAGATTCCTTGATCGCGTCGAGTTGACTCTGAGTGCGGGTGAGATCGCCCTTCGTGGTCTCCAAAGACTGGTGTAATTTGGTATTGTTGTACCGCTCGGAGGATAGTCGATCTCCCAGCAATTCGGCTTTTTGAACAAGGGCTGCGGATTTCTTCTCGAGGAAAGCTTTCGCATCGTTGGTTGTTTCGAAGTCTTGCCTGTCAAGGGGTAGTTATGGATAGCTGTGCTGTTCGTCTATCTTCAAGCTGGTCTCAATTCGATCTATGTTCTCTATTGCATCCCAGAATTGAGACTTGAGCGCGTCGTTCTGCGACGAAAACCAATCTCGCTGACTTTTGACTTGAGATATACCCGATCTCATTGTCGCATTTTGTTGGAATTGATTCTCAAGTTGTGAGCTCAACTCCGAGACGCGATTGACGGGTGATGATTCGTTTGCTTTCAGGGTTTCCGACTCCGAGCGTAAAGAAATAATCGTTTGCTCATCCTGCTGCTACTTTTTCCTCATACGCCGACCTTCATCATTCCACGACTGCTTTGATTGTTCGTGTGCCTCTCTCTCTCTCTGTGCGTGGCCTCGTTGTGTTTTGTATCAGTCTTGACTTGCGTGATTTGCACTCTCAACGAAAACACCTTCACTCTCAGAGATTCAAGCTCTTCCTTTCCCTCTTCCACGTTTCACTCCAACCTTCCTCTCCTCTCCCTTTCCACCTCCAATTTCTCCCGGAGTTCCCGGTTCTTCTCTTTCAATTCAGTCTGCTCCGACATTCCTTGTGTTGTCCTCTCTCCAGTCAACCCTTCCTGCCGTTCTCGATTCCCTGCTTTCAGTTCTCGAATCTCCTTCTGTAGTTCGTAAATCAAGTTTGCATTTTCGAATGCAGCCGTCCATCCTTCATACTTGTCGCGAATTATGTCTTCGACGCCAGCATGGTGCCGGTCACAGAGACACAAATCGATGAGGGTTTTCAGTGAAGGGATGGTTTTCGACGGTGTTTGAGTTTCGAATGTCCGCAAAAGTTCGTGTATTTGGGAGATGTTTTCGGGTGGAATGTTGAGTGTACATCGCTTTCGTTCTCTTGTCGTCGCAACAAATTTCATGCGAGGGCTTCCACAAACAATGATACCAATAGTTTGATATGCGTCGAATATGATCGGAGCCATGTTGTCTTTGGCAAAAAATACCCGTCGTTAGCGAAGAGATGTTTGCTTTCTAAAAAAGGATATTTTCAAGAAGCGGCAGTTGAGAGGGAATGGCCAAAAAGTGATGGCCAGAAATTGACGACCAAGTAGCGATGGTCATGATGTGATGGTCAAGACGTGATGATCTCGTAAAATAATCTTGGATCTCTTTGCCGGTCTTCCACGAGCGTTTTGAGAACACGCGGGGGACCAAGACACGGTGCCAATGTCACCAACATCTGGATTCCAAAAAATTTCCCTTATGCGAGTATTGAAAAGCTCCGAAAGTTAAGCATTTTGTCTCACGCTGACCGCTTTTGGGTACCAACGTTTAATCCTCCGCTATCATGAAATGTTGTGGGTGGGATGAAACTAAACTTGGAATAAATGCTAGCTGTAGGATAGGCGAACCTCCTTTGACCGTGATCCAGCTGAGGATGTGGGGTACCGTACATCTGAATCGAGTCCGCAAGGACTGAACTTTTCGTGATTTTTAATATTGGCAGTTGTGTCTCGGATAATTGCGAATTATAACCGAGACGAACCGAGACGTCTTGAATCTCCCAAGCCCTTTCCATTATTCTAGACTGTTTCGTATCATACTTGATGAAAGAAAAGTGTTTCGGAGCATCGGGTGACTTGTCACGGAATGTATAACTTTATGTTTCTGTTGGCACTGACTTCGCTAGAGTCGAGGAGCTTTGCACCAATTGAAACATTATCCGGTATTGCATGTGTCAACGAACTTTACGCTTAGTCGAGGTTCCTCAGGTTGATTTTGCTTGAGATATGTAGTAAATCAAGCAAGTCTTCTCACCTCAGGCGAGAATCAAAATCTTTCTGCTTTTTATTAGCTAGATTGTTTTTTTGATAGAGAACAAGAAGTATTTCGTCAGCAATCTGTTTGTTACTACCTGAAATCGCCAAGTTAAGTGTTTTGTCGTCTACCGAGAACTTGTCATTCTCCAGCTCGATTAAGCTATTCAAGCTTTCTACTGTTTATTAGAACGATGCATGAGAACGAACGAGTATTAACTTACTGCCTCTTGTTTATTCGCCACGAGTGGGGAGCGAATTGGACTATCATTTCTTCCGTTGAATCGGTTATCGGAGTATTTGAATGGGCTTTAAAGTGACGAAAAGATTTACCTCCCCTCTTTTTTCTGCCACTCTTGAGAGTATCTAGTCACTAATCAAATAGATCAATTACAACACACTTCTTTGGAAAAGAGATAGCAGTTGCGTATGAAGTTGTCGAGGTCTCGACAAGTACCTTGTACCTTTCGTAGTGCTTTCGGACACTGCTAGTTAAATCTTTCCTGCAATTCGCCAAATATTCTCCAAAATAGAGGTATGTAATTCCAATTTCTGCTTCATTCGCGAAGGGGGTGAATAAATCGTGGATTAAAAAAGAGGTTTGAATAGTTTTACAGGAATACCTGGATAGAAAAGTGTTTGGCTTCCAGCCAAACTTGGTGTTAGGTTGAGCCCAGTAGCGATTCTTCAGTTACTGGCTCATGCCTTGAAATAAAATCTTGTTGTTGAAGTGGATAGTTAATTAGAGTAAGCTACCGAAGCAATGCGTTTGAACCTTTCAGTCTCTGTCTATTACCACTAACCACGGTAGCAATAGCACAATACTATCTTTTGATTTGTAAAACATACTGTCACTGATATTCTAGAACTTATTGTCGAACGGACCGTTTGTGAACGATATCTGAAGCTCGCTTGACTTGGTTAACTGTTGTACTGTTGCTGGATAAATTGAAGCGTCTCGGAGCGTTGCATCTTGATCTAGGGAGTAGAATGAAGCCTGCATAAATAATTACCCAGAGTTAGCTTAATTTAAAACGGTTGAGGGCTTGTGAGGCACGTCTAGAAGGGGAACGAGAACTTACCATAGTTCTTGTAACCATATCATCTAGACGATCGGTAGCAACCGAGCCATTGTTGATAGCTTGAGTAAAGTGCTTACCCCGATATCCGCCATCATGAATGTCAATGTCGAGAACTGCATTGGCGGTAGCCACTCCTGATTGTTGAGCTGCGATGAGACCAGCAGGCTCAAACTCGACGCATAGAACCAAAAATGCTAGCTCGAACACGACATCTCCAAACTGTTAGCCTAGTCGTGATATTGACATATTTTATGTTCCTGCTCCTCGTCAAAATCCCCTCATCCCCACAACATGTTCCTTGTCGACTCCGAAAATTAAATGATCTAGATGAGCTGGACATTTGCGTGGATTATCATCTAGGAATTCTGGAGAGTTAATGATGAATATTTCATGCGCAGTTGTCGCGTACAATTTGGGTAAGAAAATACTCTGAGAGCTTGAATTTAGTGAGAGTTGAAGGTTTTCCAACGACCGGAGAGTTCAATTCAATCTTGGCTTGCCCTTGCCATATCCTAGCCGAAACCAGTGTGCTGACCTCCGCTCCCAAATAGAGGTGACAAAATAAGGAAACTATAGGTATGCGTTATGGAGTGTGAGGGCAGCTTCCGCATGTCTCGTTGCAATTGGTCAAGCATTGCTGTCGCTGCCGTTTGTTCCAAAGCGTGTGAGTTTCAATTGGCGGAGGATTCTCCATGACGAGCCAACCCAGTATACGGCGTGTTTGTGTGGCTCACGGTGGTTGGGCTAGCTGAGCTCAAGATGCGGGAGATATCTCAGAAAACCAATAAATAATCCATGCAGGACGAGTAAAGTTCAGTATGTATATCTGTTGAATTGTGTTTGCAAATGTATTGTCATCTAA